>JAECUM010002460.1:0-100669 GCA_016617855.1 Megalonaias nervosa
ACGACTATGTAATTAAATTGCTTGTGTGTTAGTTTTAAATTCTTTTTATTTTATTTTTTCATTACATATTTTTTTCAGTAAGTTCAATTTGTTTAGAACGTAAAAATATTTCTTCAGCACTATTTTTAGCTCACTTTGGTTCATAGAGTTTGTAAACACTACGCGAAAACGATTGGCTAATGCCAAGGTCATTTCGGCCCGCATGTTAGCTGAACTGTAAACAGTCTTTCTTTTTTTTTATATATTCAGTGTGAGAATTTGATTCTTAGATAGGGCTATTCTTGCATACGTGATAAATGGCTTTTTTTTTTATTACGCTGTTCAATGTTAAGAGATCACGTGACCCATCACGCGGGATTGAAATGGCGTTTTAGTTGGGTTTAATACTGATATCCCAGTAAAATTTCGTCAGTTGTATTTTAAACTTTGAGGGCTCAAGAGGTTTCAATTGGTGTTGCCAGTTTGTTTTTGAAGTTCATCTGTTTTTTTTTGGATTTAATAATTTATTCTCTAGAAAACTAAACAAGTGCTTTATATTTATAAAATTTCTGGGAGAAAGAAATTCAGTGGAAATTTATTCTGGAGTTTAACGGAAACATTATAAACTGTGATTCAATCGAGGATCTGTTACAATCAGTACAGACATCATCTGACGTTATCGCCTCCATATTGTAATTTCATCGAGATTCGAACCCGGATTCTATTAGAACTGTTTAGTGATAGGACTATATTTTTCAATCTTAGGATTAAATTTTGGATTATATTCACAAACCGTAAGTCCTATTTCCAATTTTTACATTGTTTTCTAGGGAAATAAATTATTTTGTTAAAATATACAAAGCTTGTTGGCTTCACTCTTTCCTCTTGTTATTCTTCTACGAGCCTACACATACATACATACATACATACATACATACATACATACATACATACATAAGGTGAAACAAAACCCAGTTTGGTCATGAGCTAAACGCAATCACTTGGCCTAAGCCAGTAAAATGAAAAATGTTAAATATACATCACGGCAACCTTCTTTTCTTGTAACGTATGATATTAATATCGATGAATACAATCATCTAGTTGATGATTCTTGCGTGAACAGAGCTTAAGAAACGAACTTAAAACAAGCATTTTAACGTCAGTTAAGCTTGAAATATGGGGCACAGTGACGCACTTTTGTGATGTGAATGTAGTACTTGTCAAGACATGTAATTCTATTTATAGCAGTACTGATACAGTGTACAAAAAATCAGAGCAACACAAAAACTTAACCAAGAATGTCCATGTATGCACAATGTTAGCTCTCTAACAGGCTATGTATTATGAAATCTAGCAGCAGGAAGGGTGGACCCTACAACTTTGTAGAGACCTTATTTTTGAAAATTAAGGGTTCCTACGAAGGCTGAAAAAAGAAGTTTTTGCCTTAACAATAAAAACTTCTTTAATTGACCAGATTTTTTCACGTGCTGGTCACTACGCGTATGTCATTCAGCCTCTCTGCTGCTATAAATTAAACAGCCAGTATAGATATTATCAATAATGAGTATTGGAGAACCACACTCAGCTAAATTAGCTCGAGAGCGACTAGAGGCAATTAAAAAATATCTACCCGTTCGTGATTCTGTTAAGCAACAACTACAATCGCGTCAGGAATCTCAAGTTGAATTTGAGGAGGATAAAAAAAAATTATTTAAACCTATCACTGAGACCACTAAAGGTATTCAACCTGTGTTGAAGAAAACCGCTGAAGTAACTGGAAAAATAGCTGAAGGAACTGAAAAAATAGCAAGAAGAACTAAGAAAACAAAAGAAATTTTACGTGAACTTCCAGCCGAAATAGCTGCTGCGATGCCAGTCCCGGAAATACCTAAAGATGAAGATTAACCTGAAGGTGCTGAAATAGGTGATATAAAGGAACGTCTACCAAAACAAGAAGAAAGAATTAACATAAATGACAAATTTACCAAAGGTGCTATTGATTATATTAAAAATATTAAAAATATAGAATATTTAGGTGTGATTGCTGCGAGAGATTATGATGATCGAAAAAAATATTTAAAACCTAAATATGCTGATAAATCTATAGGTCGTGATAATTGGTACAAATGGATATTTCGCATACACCATAACGTTGATCAAGTTCGAAACAGCGATTCAAGATATATAGAATATCTTCATGCAATAGATTCTTATAATTTTTTTATACGATTAACACCAGCAGAACAACAACAATATAAAGAACAAACAAAAAAATATAAAGAACAAAAAGAACGACAACAACGAGAACAAGAACAACAAAAAACAATAGAACAACAACAACAAAAAGAACTAAAACTATTTGAGCAATCACAAAGTGATTATCCACCACAACGAGCACCACGAGTACTACCACAACAATCTGAAACACCATCACCACAACGAGCACAACGACTACAACAAAAGCTACAACAACTAGAACAAGAACGACAAGAAACAATGAAACGATTGCAATCACCACGACAACCAATTGAAGAAGAGGAAGAAGAAGAATTTCAAGATGCTCCAGGCGCAACTGGAAGTGGTCTAGGAAGTGGTCTTATTACTTGTCCCAATAATGTCATTGCTGATGTTGATCGACTAGAAATCCTCATCGGAGGAAAACGAGCTGGTAATAATTCATCAGAAATCATTAATGAAGCAGCTGATATTTGTAAACGATTATTTAGTTGCGGCATCATGGATATTAACGTGTATCGATCCCTCATTAATGAAATCGCCGACGATTATTACAGTGATTAAGTATGTAATTAGTGATAAAAACAATTAATAATAACAATGATCGTGCATGGTACTCAACGTGGACCTACCATGGTCAGGGTGATAAACTCTCGATTACCGATATACAGAGCAACCTACGGAGATGGACTAGGTGATGTTGTTCAGGGTCTGTTTACAAGAATAGCCCCAAAAGCAATACCGATTGCAAAGCAACTAGGAATGAAAGCTATTGATGTTGTTCGTGAAAAAGGTATAAGCGCTGTTGGTAATCTCGCTAGCAAAGCATTCTCAGCGATCAAAGATAGATTAACAAGATTAATACGCAGACCACAAGCGGTCCGATCTCAACCTGTGAAATTGCCCAGCACTGAAGTGATGCCCGCAAGCGTAAGTAAAATAATAAATCAAGCCGCTAATCAAAAACTAGCGGAGTTGGCTGATGTCCCGATGTCGGAGAAGGAAAAAAATATAACCGCTAGTCTGATAGCAGGAAGTGGTCTTTATGTTAGACGAAGACGATAATAATAAAGATGTTCAAACGTATTTCTAACACCGCGTTTGACATGGATGCACCAGTTCTCAAAGATGAGTCTGTGCGCGATTATCAGTATTATTCTTACGACGCACGAATTCCAGATCAGCGTGGACGAATTGAACTACAGGTTCAGGATACAAGTAGATATTTCCTACCCGCTGAGGCATTTATCGAAGTAGAAGGTGAAATTTTAAATAACGCTGTTCCTGCAGCACCAGTAGCATACGCCGCTGATGTTAGTGTCGGCTTTGTTAATAATGGTATTATGGCGTTATTTGATAGCGCTACGTACATGATTGACGGAAAAAATATTGAATCAATCCAGAAGGACGTCGACGTTGCTACGACAATACTTGGCCTTGCAAGATACAGCGACGATTACTCAAGATCAGCTGGTCCATCAATGATGTTTGCGAAGGATACAACTGATTCTCCAGAGTACAAACAATATGAAATAAGACAACCAAGAAATTTTGCTAGAACCGCCGTAGCAGACGTAGAGAGAATGATTATTGATGTAGATACAGATTTCAACTTAGGATTTAGATCACGTCGAGCAATGTTGCGTGGTGGAAGAAGAGTATTTTCATGTGCAATTCCACTGTCACATATCTTTGGATTCTGTAGAAATGTTAGAAAAGTCATTTTCGGAGCCAAACACACAGTTGTACTAGTACGAAAAGGCACAGACGATGATGCAATCTGGCGACTTCCCGGTACTGGTCCTGGTATAGTAGTACTAACAAAACTTTCCCTTTGGATGCCAGTGATGACTCCGTCAATATCTGAAGAAGACCGGTTGTTATCTTTTATGAGTCAAGGCGGTAAATCAACGTTGTCATGGTTGACTATGACCACAGATGCTATCCAGAGTAATATTAATGGTTTATTTACATGGCAGATAGCTTCTCAACAAGGTGTTTCTGCACCAAGACATATATTTATTGCGTTTCAAAATACTGCACGAATAAACGAACAAAATCTTAGTATTATGATATTTGACAATCTTGGTGTTTCTGAGGTTTCATTAAGGATAAATGGACACCAAGAACCATCCGAGGATATTTTGTTAAATTTCGATCAAAATCATGTAGCACGTGCATATCATCGATTAATGACATTCATGGGGCGTGATCAAAACATTGATACTGGTTTACAAATATCGCAACTAGATTTTACAACGCTGTATCCGATTTATTACTTTTCGCTAGAACATTTAGATTTAACAAGACAATCTGTTGTAGATATTCATCTTCGAGCTCGTGTGGCAACAGGAGTTATTCCTAATTACAGAGCAATCGCAGTTATACTCAGCGATAAATCGATGTTACTCGAAGGTGTTGGTGGACGAATGAGAGTTATTGATGCTCCAGTAGAAAACATGTAATTAGATCGTTCATAATAATTATAATGTCATATCATCACGTTAGTGTGAGTCTGACTCCTGGTCAGATTAAAAGGCTGCAATCAGCATCAAAAATTAATTGTGGAATAAAAATATCGCTAAAGCGAGAACAGATGACCGGTGCAAATAAACTGTCGTTGACCGAGCGTCAGTTTAAAAACTTCAACGACGCTAAAAAATCAAATAAAGGCGTTAAACTTAATCTTTCTGCGGGCGCCATCAAAGATATTGCTAAAACGGGTGGTATATTTCCGCTTCTTGCAGCAATACCAGCATTAATAGCCGCTGCAGCCCCAGCTGTTGCAAAAGCAGCTGCATTAGGTGCCGTTGGAACCGCTGCTGGAATGGCGTTAAAGAAAGCAACCGGACAGGGAATTATGCACGCAGAAAATTTAAAAAAAAGATCACGACAAAAGCAACACGGAAGACGTCTAAGAGCACCAAACGTACCACAGCCGGGCCGTCTAAGATTATCAGGCCCAGCATACGGTCGGGGTCTACCAGGGACCCCGCCTTCGTGGTACGGAAGGGGTCTAAGATTACCAGGGACAGTTTACTAATAACACCCATGTCCAATTTTGATTTACTTAATGCTGCTAAGCAATTAAAAATAAAAAATTTTAGAGGTGTTTTTATGCGCGATCAATTACCTACCGTTGCAATGCAACATGAAACCGGTATTATTAATCTCGATAAAAATTCTGGCCCAGGCACGCACTGGGTCGCATATGCAATTGATCCACGTGGAATTATTTATTTCGACTCGTATGGATTAGCACCACCAAAAGAATTTTTAAGGTACGTTACCGGCGATATTCCAATCTGGTATTCAACGCTACCAACAGAAAAAATAACTGATCCTCCAATATGCGGTCGTGAAACCCTCGCTGTGCTTGATGCTGTATCAAAATCAACAGCACCGCCTCATAAAGTCGTACACGCGTTCACTACGCTACGTCATAATACTTAAACTGATATCAGTAAATATAATGGTAGATATTTACGGAAGATCCTCAGGTAAAACTCAGAAGGTCGATTTATCTAAATATGCAACCATTGATCAGCTCAGAAATGAAATCGATGATTTATTAAATATAACAAGTGTGGATCAAAATGAAGTCGTCGTTTTTCAGGACAAACAAGGACGATTAAAAACGAGTAATATACAACTACTAAATGTACTTATACAAATTCCAAATGCAGTTGTTAATAATATCGTTACTTTTACTGATCAGGGTAAAATACAGGATTCCGGTAAATCGGTTAACGATTATGTTAAGAAAACTGGTGATGTATTTACTGGTGACATTATTATGTCAGGAAGAAAAATTACGTATCTTGGAGATCCAATCGCAGATACAGACGCAGTAACAAAAAAATACGTCGATGATCAAGAATCCAAATACGTGTCAGTGCGCGGTGGTATAATGCGTGCATTTCTCAACATGAATAGTAATGGTATTAATAATCTCAGAACACCAGAAACAGATTTCGACGCTGCAACGAAGAAATACGTCGACGATAAGGAAATTCCAATAACTACTTCATTAACGACTATCAGTGATGGAATTACTGCATTTAGAACTGAATATAATAATCACATACAAACATTTCTAAATTTTCGTAGAAATGTAAACAGATCTATTAATGACTTTTTTGGAAATCCACCAACTGTTATTATTAATCTCGCTGACATTAACGCAAGACTCAACGATATCATTAGTGGTATTCCTAATATTATTCAAAAAACTAATCTCGTTAAAATTCCTCACAAGCAGATCATTAATATCGTGTATACAGTCGCATCAGGAAAAGCAACATGGACCCCGGAAAATAACACCCTTAAACACACTGCTGAGGTCACTGGCGTATACAGATTATCTATATTTTGTGCTGAAAAATTTACTATATTTACCACATTTACGTGGCGTCATTCAACCGATAGTTTTTCTGGAACTGTGTCTATAGTGTTAAACAAAGATGCTGAAGAAACATTTATGCTGATAGCGGATAATAAAAAGTTAACCGCAGCGACTTATTGGTGGTGTATTGAGTTTGTAGCCGAAACTCCTCAATTAGTTACCTAGATAAATATAATGAATCAAGAGTCATTTATCGATGTTCAACGTCACAGATACGCTCAAGTATGTGAGTGTCAAACTAAACTAAAAAATATCATCGACGATTACACGATAAAGGTAAAAAAATATCGTCATCGTATGGTCGTTATTGATATAATGATATACTCGGTTTCTGCTGTTATTGCTGGAACTGGATTATTACTATCAACAATAACGATGACAGCGCCTGCAGTTGTAACAATTATAGTTTCAACGGCAACAACATGCGCAGGTATTTTCAGTATTATCTCTAAGAAAATATCTACGTGTACAAATAATAAACTAAACGAGTACGTGATGAAATTGCACACAGCAACAGCCGCATACACTAAATTATGCTCGTATATTTCAGCGTATCTCGGTGATGGTAAAATATCCGATGAGGAGTTCGTAACGATAATGAAAACCTATGATGAAGCGTTCATAATCGCTAGTGACAATAACGAAAAGATGGAGAATTAAATAATAACGATAATAATAATGTCAGAGTCGCAATTACTTCAGCAGATCGTAGCTAATACAACGCCGTCAAAAACTACTATGATATCATTAAGTTCAACCAATCCTGAATTTAGCGTTAATTTTCCGACTGCAATTCCAGCAAAGGAAATAGCATTAGCGCAATTACGAGTTTATTATAGTTGGCCTAATATTAGATCAAAACCGTTTGGTGGACAACAACCAAATAATTCACTAGTATTTGCGAATAAAAATAAACCGGATGGAACACCTGACTGGCAGGTTGTTGGAATTTCAACGGGCAGTTATCAAATAGAACAGATTAATGATGAATTCCAACGCAGAATTAAATCTATCACAGGGAAAGAATCTAAAATAGCGATCACTGTTCATGAACCAACACTATCAGCGGCGATTGAAATAAATTCTCCTGATTACCTCGTAGATATTTATCAAAGTTCGATTAGATCCGTGTTAGGATGGCCTGAAGTCGCACCTGTTTATAATGGAGTTTCAGAACCAACTAAAAATGAGTTTAAAACGAGTGAAGAAAAATTCATTAAAAATCCAGAATATCGAGGAAAATATCCATGGAGATATATATTATTTGAATCTGATTCAAACAATAATATATACTACTTTATCGATTTTGACGGTAAAAGAATTCCCAAGATGACTAGATCAGTATTTAATGTTATCATTACGCCAGAAGGGAGGCAACGAGATATTATTGATGAAAAATTTTTTAAGGATTTTTTAAATACTCTTAAACCTGAATACGATAAAACGTTTAATGATTTAAGAAATTTACTTATTTCATTATCACAACATTATAATGAAAGTGTAAAGCAGCAAATAATCGAGTCAATAAAACACTTGAATGGGATCTTATTCGATTTATACATCGTCAATCGAAGTATTATAAACACTACGACTAAAATCGATAGTATTTACACAAGTCCAACATTAATGCAATTATTTCTTAATCATTATAAAATAACAGAAAAAGATTTACAAACATTTGTTATACCAGATTTAAATATCGCTGAAATGAAGAAATCACTAAATGATCTTATTGAAGAATATTATCCGGGAGTAATTGAATCGTGGAAACAAATAGCCCCACCACCGGCTATACTAAAACACAATAACAATCCCTTTGGTGCCGGTAGACATATATCGCCGGACATTGTAAACATAACAACAACAATTGCAGTCAATCTAGTATGTGATGTTATTGAAGGTAGCTATCAGGTAGATCTTTCTAAATCTAGCCAAGCTCAGCAAGGGTATATATTCAGTTTTAGTCCGTTGGTCCCTCCCGGTTCGTTAATTGTATCAGAACCAATTAACCCCGTGTACCTGCGAGTTCATAATCCATTTCTGACAAGAATAAATTTCAAACTCACTGACCAGGCAGGAAACATTTTGGATCTAAGACAAGAATCTCTTAATATTAATTTGTATATACGCTCATAGAACGTCTGATTATTTAATCAGGGGGACAAAAAATAATCTGATGAGTAAATACATGAATAATAATCAAATTTCTATGATTAAAGCAATTGTATATATAATAAAGCGAGATAACTCGGCTATCTCTCTGCGGAGTAAATTGAACGATTATTTTCCTTACTACTACGTCGTTACCTGTACAAACCCAGTTGTATATATGTGTATAGCGTATTAGTCCGTCTGTCTGTTACATTAACGAACTATAACTTATACGTGCAAATTATTTTATGAATTTTGAAAAACTGAAGTACAGTTCTACATTCTATTAGTAATACAAGTTCTGTGAGACAGCACAAATATTATATATATATACTTAAATTTAACTGTATTATTGATAAGAGAACGATGGCCGAAATGGTAAGACGGTTGGACGTAGATCGAAGCTCTACAGACTCTCGCGTGTTCGAGTCTCCAAAAATGCTAAAGATATTATCTTGCATTTGCGACTGATGCTATTTAATTGGGGGAACCCGGAGAATTTCCTCGATATCCACAACAGACAAAATACACTCTCCTATCATACACCCTTGAGGGGTGTACCTTTTACACTCCCGGGGTTTTGTATGGGGGGAGAGTGTACAAAATCTGTTGGACGTAGACAAGATTCCCCCGTCATCACCATTTGTATATATTTCATAACCATACAATCATTAGGATAAGTTTATGTTTGTGCCGTCCAAAATCATAAACCATCTGTATATATTTCATAACCATACAATCATTAGGATAAGTTTATGTTTGTGTCGTCCAAAATCAAAATCATAAACCATCTGTATATATTTCATAACCATATATCACACACAAAACAGCTCCCTGACAAAAAAAAAGTCATGGGAGCTAATATTTATTTTTATATTAAATATATAAATATATATAATGAACCATGAAAACATTAATGATATTATCTGTGCTATTAAAACACTAAAACATAACGGAATAAAAATATCTGATAATCTCGACCCTCAGAAAATTATGTGCGATTTTGAATTACTGCAACAAAGAAAATTTGATAATAAATATACACTATCTTCAAACTACAGATTTATAAAATTAATTTATCAATCCATGCTTGAATCACTAGCTATAGTAAACGACAATCAGGTAAAGCTATTTGCACCTCTTGCACGTTAGATCGAAAATATTAAATCCGAACTGTCTCACGAGTACGAAAGAAAAAAGATCGTGGATAATCGTGTAATGCAATTAAGAAAGATTATGCTATCTGATTCTGTAAAAAATGATAATGACGCTGAGAGCAGCGACGGTGAAGATGGACCCCTGACAGAGTCAGTGACTGTAATTATGGCTAAACAAAATCCTTGGGAAAATTAACGTTTCAGTAGGTATCTCTCATGGATATGTTTCGCATTGTGGATACCTCATATTATATCCCAACCATGTTTCAGTAGGTATCAAGTAATCATTTGGTAATATTAAAAATACGGTAGACTAAACGTATTGAAAATTTATTTTTTGTGTAAATCTTTTGGAAAAGGAAAATTAACGTATATTTTCTGCCACGTATTGTACCGATCGTGGTACTATGTCAAAATATTTGGCAGCAGAATTAATTGACTTGAACACAATTTCTTCACCATCTGCATTTACAGATTTAACAGATCTTGCAAATCGTGCGCCGCCAGTGTTTCCAAACTTACAGTTTTCACTTTGCGTGATAATACGTAGATTTCCAAGTGAGTTATCAAGCTTATCGCCGTTGATGTGGTCAACCACATACCCATCCTTGATTATTCCAAAAAAACACTCGTAGGTAAATCTATGTGAGTAATAATTTTTTTTCTTGCCATTAGCAGTAAACGCAAGATAACCAGTATTGGTAACACTACCTACTGGTTTTTTCAATCTGCAGTTTCTAATCACGCCATCACGAGATGCTTCGTAATTAGTAATGATTGGATGTGACACAAATTCGTTTTGTTCCATTTATATATAATACTATTTGTTTAAATCATTATTTTTTTTGAAAATCTAGCCAAATAATCTTCTTCGGTTTTTATAGGAGAGTCAGTGTTATTTTTTTTATCGTAATATCGTTTCAACTCTCTGTACTTTTTACCACCGCATTGCGCGCATAATTGAGTTTTTCCTCGCACTCCAGCACTACACACGATACACGGTTTTGGTCCTAGACTTCCATTTCTGACGCATTGCATATGATAACTACAATATTCATTCACGCATGATCTGTTACACGGAGACGTATAACCGATTTTTAACCAGTGGCATTGATTTGGTTGAATCATATACAAAAGATTAATGTTCAATTAAATATATACTTGCCTTAATTATAATATGGAAAAATTATCCATGATTGAACCCTACGCAACCAGATTCGATCTTGACAGACTACCCGAGTATAAACTTAGTATTTCGATGCAAGATCTAGCTTTAACGAATGTGGATATAACTAAACGTATCCGTGAGGCCAAGAAGGAATTTCGTGACGATGGTGCAGTTCATGCATGGTCAACATTCAGGATAGGACATATCGTTAATATGATGAACGACAAACGAGGAAAAGTAATTATTAATCACCTTGATAATCAAAAATATTTTATTTTAATAAAATTTATTGTAAATATAGAAGAAGATATCTGGATTATTCGTGATAAGCGTGATCCAGTCCGTGTGCAGTCCGGGGGTAATATTGTTCTCTTAAATAACAGATCCAAATCTGGAATACTTACTGGCATTGATAAACCGTATTATGAGAAATCGTACCCTGTAACTGCGGTTGTCTATGGAATATTTCCGCTGAATGATAAACCTAATATTACAGATCTCAAGCCAATGAAAATATCAAGAATAAACTGTGTAGCTGAACGAGTTACAGAACATTTTACAAACGCGATACGTGGTAATGGTTTAACTGATTTAAGACGTAAAAAAATAAATACCTGGGCAGAGTCGGTTAAAGATACCGGAGCGTCTATTAAGCGATGTTGCTGAGCTAGAGAAAAAATTAAGATTTCCAATAGCAGTGAAAACACTAACCGGAGAGATTTATACAAACCGAAATATATAAAAAATGGAACTCCGATAGATATTATTGATCATAACGCGCACGCATGGACCTCAGCAGTAACAATATTTCCACGAGATAAAACGGTTAAATTTTATGACGGTGATATCTTTGATTTTATTAAAAATATTAGTAAAACCGATCCTGTTTCTGTTTGGTTATTTCAGAGTTCTGAGTATAATCATTATGATCAATTTGTACGACCTAATGGTGATATTTATCGTACAGAATTTCTCCATGAGGAAATGGAACATCTTGCGCAACGCCTTTGGCGTGAATATACCTCTGATGATGTCAAAGTTAGACAATTATTAAATAACTGTTTTACTGTTCCGTCAGTCGCTGCTCATTTCACTCAGGAGAAAAATTCATGGAAAACGACACGATCGGAATTTCTTGAAGATGTCAAGAAAAGCTGTTTAGAATATGGTCACGGTGGATTATGGAACACCAAATACGATTACAATGATGTTATCTCGGTTGATATGGTAGCGTGTTATCCTGGGAGTTTTCTTGGATATGGAGCATGTTCTAAATACTTTAAGAGATTCGGACATCCTACACATGACATGACCAGGGTTGCAATAAACGGACCCCTTCCCATGGAAGGACCAGATGTCGACCTAACAGGATTTGCTCACGTAGAATCATTCGAGTTTAGAGAAGATCTCCATGCGATTACTTATGCTTGGTTCGGAAGACATTTTTCAGAGCGATGTTGGGTTCCAATAGTACTATTGCGATATATGCTTGATGTTGGATTTTTAATATCGTTGAGAGTAACTGAAGCGATTATATCGTATAATTCACAGAAGCAAGTTTGGTTACCAGAACCGAACAGATTTAATATTGATGATACCAGAAAAGAATTCCCTGATATTGATGAAGATCATATTATTAAAATAAATAAATGCAGAAACGAGTACGATGAGAAATTTGCAAAAGATCTCGGTAGAAAAATAATCGGTAAATTTACTCAAGGTGGTTCATACGATTATAAACGACATTGTACAAGATTGATTATGGACGACGCTGAACTAGATTTTATAATCGCTGATACAACTGAGAAAAATACGTTTATAAACAGATGTAATGCTTATTTATCAGATGGAACGAAACTAGGTACCATTGTGAGTTATCTTGATGGCGAGTCACCGCAGTTTACTCATTTAAGATCTTCGATGTTGGCATATGTTTCTATAAATCTATTATCGATGATAAATAAATTTCCTCCGTTACGCTGTCAGAGTCGCTACGGATTCATTTTATGTACATAAAAAATATAAAAATTTATTAAAACTCGGTAATGGTGAATGGGGAACATGGAGAATAAAACAAGAAAATATACTTAGTTATTCTGAATCTGCAGATGTTGAAATTGCGGAGACATATTACAAAAATAATAATCAAATATCAAAGTCATCTGCACCATATGTGTATGATCCTGTATCTAGACATAAAACCGTTTATCTTAATGGGTGTGGAGGGTCAGGTAAAACAACTCGTGTAATTAATTTATTTATGAATAATAGTTCAGATATAATTGTTTTAACACCTACACATAAACTTGCTAGAGAAATAAAGCAACGAGGAGTAAAATCGTGTACATATCACAGTTTCTTTAGATGGTGCGGAGACACGTGGACTCCTGAGCGAATGGGTGAAAAATATATACCTAAATATATTATATGGGACGAGATATGCACGGTGTCGTTAGAAACACTAAAAAGATTTCTTGAATGGTTATTGACAAAGAATACTGCTGTGATTATGTGCGGCGATCATGGTCAACCACCACCCTTTGTTGGACAGTCTCCACATGAATGGCTGAAGAATAACGTAAATTATTATGAAGAAATAAATGATGACCATAGAGCTATCGATGAACCGCTGAAAGAATTTAAAAGATTAATCAGGCTTCAGCCAGACAGAGTACAATGTGAGATAATGCGAGGAGTAATTCCAGAGATTTCTATGAATGAATTTTGGACTTCATGGAATCCCGCTGATTTAATAGTCGCGAGTAGAAAGATAGTTCGTGATGAACTACAGGATAAATTATTTACGTTACATAAAGAAAAGTTTCCAGATCTACCTGTACCATTATGTTATCGCCCAGCAGATACTCGACGACAGAATATTGATGTTGAAATTCCTGGTGCCTTGGTTCCACCAAGGATACAGAATCTCGTCTTGAATGATATTATTTTAGTCGATATTAATGTCGTTGAGAATGCGCTGAGTATGAATAAATCGCCGTGGACGTTAGGATATGCTATAACTATTCACTCGTCACAGGGGTTAACTATAACTGATACTAGAATCTGGATTGTAGATGATCGGATCGAATGGTCAAATTTAGTCTATCTCGCCGTATCTCGAGTCAGGAGAATATCGCAACTGAGTAGAGTTATTGTAGATTACGTAATAACTGAAGAAATCGCTAACAATGTCGATATCAATAAAAAATTAGTCAGCTATAAAAAATGTGACAAAAAAAATAATCGTGACTTTGATATTGATATTGAATTTATTATAAAACTAAAACAACTACAGAATAATAATTGCGCAAGTTGCAACTGTAATATGTTATGGCAGTATTCGAATAATAATCCAAGACAATTTACCGTAGACAGAATTAATAGTGATCTCGGTCATATACGTGAAAATGTAATGCTGACCTGTCTTGAGTGTAATCGACGTCGAGGCTCTGGACGTTTACAAAATTGAACGTGGTGGTAATTGTGTATTCTCAGGAATTATTTGCAATTGTTCACGTACAAATCCACGTTGAGGGGCTGTATAATCTAGTCTGTATATTGGAGGTCTACCAGTGGATCTAACCACGCTAGAAATTTTATGTGTAGTCACACTCCAGATAGGATCGGTTGCTCTTTTTTTTACCGCCTTCAAGTTCGCCAGGTTCATATAAATATCTTACAGTTACATTACCTAATACTGGTTGAGAGAAAGATTCACGTCGTCCGTAGCCATTGCTACGGGGTATATATTTTTTTTTTGATCGCATTAGAAGGTTTCATGGAAGTTGCACGAGTAATTTCATTATTCAACGCAGCTATCACACTCGGTAATCTTGCAACCCATTCACGAGATCTATCTTTGAAGTCAGTAGATATTTCCTTTGCATATTGATATCCGAATAACCGCTCGGCAAGTGTTCTATTAAATCGTTCAACGATTGCCTGATCACGATGAATTTCAGTATGTCCTCGTCTGATTTTAACGTTGTGCTTGTTCATCAACGATGATACTACTCCAAGAAATTCTTTACCGGGATCAACTTGTAATAACCGTGGCCATCGTAGACCACCACGTTGATAAATACGTTCAAACGCAGATGCAACTTCAGATGTTGTCTTTGTTGATAATGGCTCCGCTTCTTTATATCTACTCGCAATGTCAACGACAGTTAACGCGTATTTGTACGTGCGTGATTTTCGTCCACGTGTTTTAATGGTATCGTGTGGTAAAAATAAAATATCTGCTTGATGAACTTCATTAGGAACACTAACATCAAAATGCGCGTAATGAATTCTTTTAGGTGGACTTAGGAAGATTTGCCATATTGCCTGTCGTGCTAACCATGATGCAGCGACATCACGTGAAACTTTTGCTGCTTCGGCGAGTTTACTAATCGCTGCTTTACTTCTCCAGAATCCTCTCGGGGAATAATAAACAGATTCCATTATGATAGTTATATAATTAATTACCAGCCCCTAGCACCAGTTTACCTTTCATAGCAGTTTTTACTAGAAAACTAGCTAATTTTTCTCTGAGAGATTTATTAGGTATAGCATTTAACGCGTGAATCAATTTCACATCCGCAAGATGTCGGTGTTGCAAATCTTTACTTTTATACGCGACATCGTGAACGTGACATGCTTGATCAATCTTATTTACTGGATACTCTCCTGGTTTTGGTTGATCTTGATCATCGAGTCTGATATCAAGTCGAGTTCCAGGACCACAATAATTATATCCGGGTAAATGTTTCTCACCGGCATATTTAGCCCATGGAGTTCCTGGTAATTTTTCCTAACGAAGCAGCGATATCACCCCCACCTGTCTTTGTTGGAATAAACTTATATTTCTTGGTACCACATTTCACACACTTGCCTGTAAGTGCACGTCTTTTATTTCTTGTTGTTATTGTCGTTAATTCAGTAGTAGGTGTAGGTGCTCTGCATCGAACGCAATATAGACTCACATTATTAATTATATGGATATAATTGACTTTTCTGCGACACGAAAACAAGAGCCAGTAAAGCACCATCCAGCGTTACCAAATTCTATCAGAATGATTATAATAGGCTCGTCTGGAAGTGGAAAGACGCAATTATTGCTTAATCTGATAATGTGATGGCTGAAATGGGATAAATTATATTTAGTAGCGCCTTCTGTAGATGATCAGCGATGTTACGAAGTACTTAAAGATTTTAATGAAAACGCAAAATCGTTACATGAAGACAATGTCATAAACTTTATTACTGATATTGATGAAGCGCCATCTGTAGATGATCTGGATGGATTCATTAATAATTTAGTAGTGTATGATGATGTTATGCTGGACAAACAATCAAATCCAGCTAGAATATTTTCACGAGGTAGACATAAAAGTACAGACGTGATTTATGTTACACAGAGATATACACAAATTCCAAAAGTAATCAGAGACAACTGCAATATTTTGGTTGTGTTTAATGGTGTAGATAATCATACGCTGCAAAATATTTATTATACTTGGTGTTCAGGCGACATGGACATGAACAAATTTAAAAATTTCTTTTCAAAAGCACAAGCTGCTCCATTTGGTTTTGTAACGATAAATTTACACGATCCTAGGTCAAGATATCGCAACGGACTTGATATAATTTTTGGATAAAAACCATAGCAGCAGGAAGGGTGGACGACAAAAATTAAGTGACCAGATTGTGAAAAAATCTGGTCAATTAAAGAAGTTTTCATTATTAAGGCAAAAACTTCTTTTTTCAGCCTTCGTAGGAACCCTTAATTTTCAAAAATAAGGTCTCTACAAAGTTGCAGGGTCCACCCTTCCTGCTGCTAATCTACTTCAATCTGTTGCCTAGGACCTTTTGGGTTTTGTGGGTTTATCCCATCTTTCAGCACATAGCGGCCGGTATATTTGGTGGCGGAAGAGCCAGAGAAGGCCGCGAGAAGAACCACCGACACACGGTAAACTAATTGCAAGCTTTCTCACATACCCATGTTGGCCGAGCCGAGACTCGAACCCACGCGGACAAAGGTGACATATCAGTGATCTGTAAAGTCGAGCGCCTTAGATCACTTGCCCACCCGGGGCTCTCATCTAGGACATGGGAAGAAAGAATGGTTGAGATTCAATGAAGCTATACGTATGAATATGCTTTTATCTGTGCGAACCCCGACTCTGACACCGGTTAAGGGGGCTATTACAATAGTTTACCCCTGCTTCATAGAGGTGAGCTAAAGTGTGCATGCAAGAATTCGTTACTGTTACATTGCGCAAATGACGTCACAGAATGACGTATTAAATAAAATAATAATGTCCAACTGGTAATGGCAACGCGTCATAAACCTGCAATATATAAGCGACTCCATTTGAAGTACATCTCTGCACGTACATAGGCCGTGCGAATTTGGCATTTGTTATCCTGCAGAAAAGTTGTCCACCTTTTCCCCGATTACTCCACGTATACATAAATATTTGATGTTTTGAAAGAGCTGGTTGTATCATTAAAACTGTATACCCATGAACATGCAGTCTGATGCACTGCTATGATTAATTCAAATTTCACGGGAAAAGGTTGACTTTAATACTGTCCCCTACTTGTTAGGTTCCATTTCACTCAGCAGGATGAAGATGGGTTCACAGAAGAAAAAAATTCACTTGAGAGCCTATAGAGTATTACTGATTTGAAAATTTTTGGTTGTTACCTCTCCTCGTTCTTGGAATTCTTCTACCTTTCTTCCAGTTTCCTTCTCAAAATATTCGTGAGCCTTGTTCGTCCACGTCTTCTGCATTCTTTGTTCTTGCTTGATATCTGAAGGAAAAATGTGTAATGGAAAGAAATTAGGTGCAAAATTATGTACAGAACAATTACAAATGTTGCAAAATCTGCGTGATGCATTGTGACTTTTGGTGATGTGCATAATTATGGGAACTGCCATAATAAGCAAATGATAAGTAATGCTGGGCACAAACAGTCTCAAAATAAAATGTATTTGTATTACGTTTAGTTATACATTTTACGTTGACATCAGTCTGTTCCGTTTTTTAATCTGTAACGTAGAAACAAGAGTCACAGTATCTGTGTACTTTTCCATTGGTGCCAATCTACAGTTCATCAATCAATGCCACCAATGACACAACCATTTAAATCGTTTTAGTTTTGTTTATACCTGCTCTACCGCCGCTAGTCTATGTTGTGCTGTATCACTGCATAACTATTTCAGAAGATATATAAAACAGTCCTTGCCTCATTTTTTACTTGTTACGGTATGGGAAAAATGGCTGCATGTACTTTGTTTTATTCCTCAGATAAACAATGTATTCCGGTACTTATATGCCCCTATTCAGCTAAATAAAATAGCCATTGCTCCATAAACAATGTATTCTGCTATCTGGTATAACGGTACCAATTGTACAACCCCAGGTGGGCGGAGCTTAAGGTGTAGGGAACATTGCATTCAGAAATAAACCACAAAGCTAGCTGTGATTGGTGCATTATGTAAGAGTTGTACTTTCTGTTAGTCTTGAAAAAAAGTTGAGCCTCATGGCAACATGTGAGATTATGTTAATTCATAACTATATCACACTTTGTATTTTTTATGATTTTTTTAAAATGTGGTACACATGACTGAAAATGTGTGTGGTGTAACTAGATAACTCTTACCCCTGTCTAGTTCCAGCAGAGTTATCTCTCTTAAATGCAATGGATTACCTGGTTCTGTCCTTGTCAAATTGACAATCTAACATTGTTCTCTGTGACAGTGGGTGACATGCATGCTGAGGTAGGATAGAAAGTATATTTATTTCACAAAACATTAGCATTGAGGTCTATGGAAAAACAATTGGTACCGTGATACCATCTAAGGCGTACATTAGTCTGGTTCCCTGCTTCGTATGCTCCCTGTATCGCATTCTGCTATACGTATAACGGAATGCAACACAGGGAGCATACGAAGCAGGGAACCAGACTACGGCGCACATATTGAGCTAAATGGAATAGTTCTTGCTACATAGTGTATTTCCCTCTTTTGAGAAACTTATTTGCCATAATGTATAAAGTGTGTGTGTGATTATATATATATATATATATATATATATATATATATATATATATATATATATATATATATAATATAATATAATATAATATATATATATGGATAAATATATAAAATTACGAGGCTGAACCAGGCTGATCAATGTTCACAAAGTGACAGTCTGACACAGATTGCAATTTAGAGGCAAGATATAGCAGAGTTTTAAAACGAATTTAATTTTTCTAAATGTGTTTACATTTAGTATTTATATCATACCAAGAACGAAGCTTCAAATATAACTTTAGAAATGGTACACATAGATAGCCTATAGAAGATAGCAAATTACCTGATTTAACAAATAGAAGCAACGCGGTGTAGATTTCATCATAATGAAGTGACTGTAGCCAACAATGAAGCAATTGTTGAATACCACACGATGGAGTTTATTACTGTAATTTTTAACCAGCATCGTTTATGATAAAGCGTTTTTGCTGAAGAAAAAAATATTATTCGAAACGTAATATTTGGAAATGAGTTTAAATATACCATATATTATCCTTCAACAAAAGACTAGGAGATTCAAAATTACATGAAACAACAAATATTGGGCATTTTTATTAATAGCGTTAATGAAAGTGTAAATAGCTGATAATAATAAAACGGCAGCACAACCGATTAATAACTGAATCGAGCAAAACAACTGCCGTGAAGTTGTAACTAGAGTGCAAGGAGAAATGCACGTGGTTTTCTAAAGGACGAAATGCGCAGACGCGAGCAGCACAAGTTTTAAACCAATATCCGTAACGAAGTTGTGCTGGAATCCAAAGGTCTGGTGTAGGTCTGGGTAATCACGAACGGGCCCACCAGATTAAGTTCTCTTCTCTGCCAGATCAAACCCCGAAGGTACGAACTGGAGGAAGTCGACTTTCCGTAACAGCCTTAATAATACGGGAAATCGAATAGCTGCATTCAGATTCGAGAATCGCAGATACGATTCTATTCTCGTGCGCTTGTATCTCCTGGGGGTGGGGGGTGGGGTGGGGTGGCATATTTGATCCTGTGAGATTTACGAATACGCAGAACGAACGAATCACCCACTGGATCCAAACAGACCAAACCCTTTTGGTTTGAATTCATGCTTTTCCTCTTTAACAGGGACAAAAAGTCTCTGACGATCCCGACGAATGCTTTCTGTGGGTTTAAGAGTGCACTCAAAATACGAGTTTGATATTTGAGTTTCGTCTCTCTAGAAATATATAAACACGAAAGACAGCGAATGTTAACTTTCTGAATAACCCTAGACGGCAACCGGTCCTTGGTCACGAACCCCGGTTGTGTCATTATAATGACCAAACGATCAGATCGGAACTGAATTCGGGTCGACCGAAAGAGCATACAACTCACTCAACACTTCAACTCTAAATGACTACAATTCAAGCAGCATGTCTTGCATGATAAGTGTCTACGCTATGTCTTGGACTAAGTCTTGAACCAAGCACTCCAGGTTTTTCTCAGCTAAACAAAGTTTTTGACAAATAAAGGCAAGTATCGTCTTTCACAAACTACGTATCTCGTTTCAAATCACACGATAATCAACGAGAAACATGCTTTTTACTAATTATTGTGTATCTGGCTTGGAGTAACCTTGTTTTATCTGGAAATACTGGGTCTTGCAATAAAATCTATCATTATAGGATGAAACCTTGAACCCCGTGAACGGCACATTATATGCCCGCCCCATGTTTGATAGCTACCTGTATATACAACAGAAATTTGTGTGCATTAACCACATTTCTTCTTTCAATCACAGTGACATTGATTTGTGACCTTTTGACCCCATAATCAATAGACTCCTTCCTTACCCTAAAAATAAGCTATCAACACAGGTTTAATCCTGATCTGTATTATTGAGCGAAAAACATCTTTCTTTAACCTTTGATCCTGAAATCAACGTTCTTTCTTACCACAGGTGCAAGATATCCACAAAGATTGGTAACAAAAGATGATGCAGAACTCGATTTGTTGTGCGAGTCTTTGCCAGTTTTCAACAATATACTTCCTTGGGTCTCATCACTAATTGGTTCCATGTCGCACGAGTCTGTGGAAAGTTGAACATCTTCCTAGGTTACACCATCATCCTTCAAGAACACGAACGAGTTATTCGTGGAAAGACCCCCAAACAGTCGTAATCGGATATTACGCCATTTATAAGTCACGCGCAACGATCCCAGTGCGATCTCGAGTGTGCGGGTTTCCACCTAGGTGATTACTATTAAGAAAGTCAAATCATAATCTGATTTCGTTCACAAGATCGTAATCATCGAGGTAATGCTCGGGGTTGTATTTGTAATGACAAATACATTACAGCATCGACTTCGCAAAGAATAGGAAGCGCTTCAGCGCTCATCATCAGTGTTGTACGAACGAAGTTCGATATATACGTCAATGATGTCTTCAACAACGAAATTTTTCCTCGATTCGAGTGTGTTTCTTTAAGTAGGGGGGACAGCTTTGTATAAGTATGCCTCGACCCCCCCCCCCCATGATTAAAGCATGTATATACCGTTTGCGATCAGAAAAACCTTTCAAGATTTTATTAAATTATCATAAGATTTACAAAATAAAATGTTCTTTTAATTCTCTTCGTTTTCACTACGTTCAACGTCTCATATCCCTACCACTCCAAAAGATCGCTTAAGGCAAATAACTCTTAAGCTACATACCAATCGGAATGTCCTGGGCCTTTTCTGTCGCACTTCTTTCAAATAATGGCCGTTCTGAACTCCCCTCAAGCCCATAATTGTTAATAAGTCATACTAAAGTAATAACGGTACAATAAATGTTGACGTTGTTTCAAGTTTAACCCCATTTCTCAGCGCAAGATAGGCTATGCATAGCGACCAGTATAACTGATGGAGGAAGAACAGCAGTAAGAACCACCGACCCACGAGAGGCTTCTAGCAAGCTTTCTCACATAACCACATTCGCCGAACCCGAGACTCGATTTACCCACGTGGACAGAGGTGAGATGGAGATGGCCGGTAAAGACGAGCGCTTCAGAACACTCGGCCACCCGGGGTCACTTCACAATAAATAGAAGAATCTTCATTTTCTTGTTACCAAGAGGCAGGTATAGCATTAAAAATTAATGTGCAGTATTTCAGTAGTTGTTGAAATGTCGTTGAGTGTTATTTTCGTGACCTATTATGTTATAAGACTATCGCACATCTATCCGGATGTCCTCCTCCAAAAATTTACCAATTCGGGAATTATCATTACGATTACCTCCGAGTCTCTTTCAGAGAGTCGAAGTTTTTCGACTCGCATCGGAAAGAGACAAATATGTTCTGAATGAGCGACATGCACAACCCGTGTTGTAAGGGAAAATACTTTGTCAGTCTTGTTATTTAAGTTACAAGGGTTACTTCCTTTATATTACTCGTACTTTCTGTGCCGCTCATGTGCCGCTCATGACCAACTATCACAACAATACATTTGGAAAAAAGACTAGGCCGCTTTGTTTCAAACTGCATTAATGTAAAACAAGGATTATTTATACCGGTGTATAATGTTCACCTTTCAAGAGGCAAAGAAAGAAATTAATAGTGTAACCACCTCTTTGACATGCTGCAAGTACTTCACTAATAAAAGTCAAAGAAAGGAGAACCGCCATGAAAAGGAAAAGTTGGTACGACGAGGACTGTGATGTACTGAGAAAACGCTGTCATGATAGGAACTGCAATGTGCTCAAAATACGCTGGTATTAGGACTGTAATGTACTCAGACAACGGTGGAATGATTTAGACTGCAATGCACCCTGAAAACGTTGGTATGATGAGGACTATAATGTATTCAGATAAAGCTGGTATGAGGACTGTAATATACTCAGACAATGTTGGTATGCTGAGGACTGTAATATACTCAGACAACGCTAGTATGCTGAAGACTGTATTGTACTCAGATAAAGCTTGTATGATAAGAACTGTAATGTACTCAGATAAAGCTCGTTATGAGGACTGTAGTGTACTCAGTCAACGTTGGTATGATGAGGACTGTAAAGCACTCGCAAAACGTTAATGTGATGAGGACTTTAACGTACACGTTAAACGCTGGTATAATGAGGAATATACTACACTTAGAAAACGCTGGCATGATTAGGAATGTAACACTCGAAAAATCTTACTCATATTCCCATATAGGCCAAACCTGAGACTCGAACCCACGCGGACAAAGGTGAGATGGCAGTGATCGGTAAAGGCGAGCTCTTTAGGCCACCCTGCCACCCGAGTCCCCCACCACCACCACCACCACCTTTGAGAAAGTCTGGAGAAGAGGATGCTATACAAGTTAGAAAAGAGGGTATTCATAGCCAAATCTTCAGTCTGATTTCTGACATTTATCAAGAAACGTTTTGCGTTATAAAGACCAATAGCACTGTTAGTAGCACTATTCCGCCAATAAAGGAGTTACACAATATTGCGTATGCAGCCTAGTGTTCTTCAGTATCTAGTTAAATGATCTTCGTTTTTATTTTGATAACATGTATACCTCTGTTCCACGATCGGAATATCACTCGGCTATTTCTGTCATTTCGTGAAATAACCTCGGATGTAGTAGCTGTAGGAATTACACATCAATTTGATGTGTTTGGCGATTCGCCTCAGACGGAGTGCACCACATGCGTCAGCAAAGGCCAGGATGGTTCTGATTGTAACTATCTCCTTCTGCAATATAGTCCCATGTATAGGAAAGTATTTCAGAATACAGTTCTCAGTGGTGACGGATTACATCTGACGTTTCTTTCTCTACTTAAGGGAAAATTCAGACAGTGTTCCGATTGCCATATTCGTTCTGGAACAGAAAATAGTAATACACCTGCTCTTTGCAGAGTATTTAATAATGAAATTGCATCCCAGGCTGGTCTTCAAACTGCCTTACCGATTGTCAAACATTTTTAAGCGACTAAAAACAATTACCTAAGAAAAGATGCAAGTTATGGTATTTAACTGTCATCTGAAGCTGAAAGCAAAACTATCAATATATTTAAACAAATTTTGTTTACAGTTTTGAACGAATATACCACCTAAGCCCGATAGTTGATGCCACAAACTTTACAACCTGCCCTAGTTCATTTGGTTGACTTGGTTGACTTTGTGGAGCGCCTCGACACAACCTCTGCAGCATACGGTATGGAGATTAGCGCCGAAAAAACCAAACTGATGACAAACAACACCAATGGCATCAGTGCAGAAATAAAGGTCAGTGGACAGAAGCTGGAAAGAGTCACAAGCTTCAAGTACTTGGGATCAATTATCACAGATGAGGGCTCCAATCCAGAACTACTCTGCAGGATTGCCCAGGCAACAGCAGCAATAACAAGGTTGAGACCAATATGGAAAGATACCAACATTGATTTTGGTTCCAAAATAAAGCTGATGCACTCGATTGTCATATCCATCTTTTTCTGTATGCTTGTGAAACATGGACACTCACATCAGATCTACAAAGAATGATTCAAACCTTCGAAATGAGATGCTACCGCAAGATCTTGGGCATCTCATACATTGACCACGTAACCAACGAAGAAGTCCACAACAGGATCCAACGAGCCATCGGATCCTACGAAGACCTCTTGAACACTGTAAAAAAGCGCAAACTGAAGTTGTACTGTCATGTCTGAAGATCATCTGGACTGGCAAAAACAATCTTGCAAGGCACAGTGCGAGGGTGCAGAAGAAGAGGCAGACAGAAAAAGAGGTGGGAAGACAACATTAAAGAGTGGACAGGCATAGGATTTGGAAATTCCCAAAGGGCAGTAGAGAACAGGGAAAGATGGAGGGAATTGGTTGTAAAGTCAACTGTGGTGCCCCAACGACCTCTTAGGTTAAGGGATTGATGATGATGATGATGATAGTTCATTTGTTCATGAAACAAAATTAAAGGTAATATATGCACAACTGATGATATGCCCAGTACATTTTATTACATAGGTATAATTGTTTTCCAGAAACAAACGTTTCCTGTATCGGGCAGGAGTTTTGGGCTAAGACTATATTAATATAAAAAATCAATCGATTTAGCCTAAATTTATTTATAATTAGGTTACCATTATCGAGTCTCTCCCAAATTAACATTTAACAGTGAGCAGTAACTTGGGTGCTTTGGCTGTATCAGAAATATATTCTGTCTTTCGATATCGTTTGTTAGCTATAATATCGGGTAGACTGTCTAAGGTAAAGTCTTCTAGCACTGAACATCAAATTTAAAAAACACAAAACACTTTGTCAATATATATAAACCATGTACTAAATCTGGGCTCGAATAAGGGCAAATTGAAAAAGCATTTCAGCGAATTATTCAGAAAGGAAACAAAGAGCAATTAGCAAATCATTCTAGGAAATGTGTATGTGGTTTTGGATTTTTAACGTAGTTGTAACAATATTGACATATCGCTACGATGCCTTCAGTGAGGATGTATATAGTGATGTCTAGCACTGGGGTATGATGCCGATGACATGTAGCATCATGTCCCACCCAGTCACATTATCCATGACACCAGGCCGACCATTCCTAAAATTAACCACTTAATGCTGGGTGCCAAGCGAAGCAGCTTTACTAGTTTTATGTCTTTGGTATGACTCGGCCGGGATTCGAACCCACGACCTCCTGCATCCAAGGCGGACGCTCTAACCACTTAGGTCATCCGAGCGGTCATACTAGGAAATAAATACGCGAGATGTTCTCTTCAAAATTAAATTTGTTCTCCAGCAATCTTTTCCATATTAAAATTGTTCATAATACAGCATTGGTATCCTTGCGGATCAGCTGTCACCATTCAAATGTCCTACATACTTTCACGTTAAATTTAAGCAAAATTGTCCATACCTTCCTTGTAGGTTGATTTGCCAAGTCTCTTGCCCTATTTAACGCAGGACAAACAGAATTATGGCGGACGGAACGGTGTACATGAACAGGATACAACTTAACATAAATGATACGCAGTATTGTGTGACCTAAGCAATATACAGTGAGTCAACCGGAACAGTAATTATGACTTACTCTGCACCGCAACATTACAAAGCGAGACAGCTTTTCGTCCACGTGACAAAATTCAACTGTATGTAGAAGCCTCTAATATTTGAGGAGAAAACAATACAAACTTAATTTAGTATTATATTTAAAAAGCTACAAAAACGTGAGGACGGAAATACATGTAATACTGCAGAGGATAAAAAAAAAACCCTACTGAATAAGTAAATGAAATAAACATATCATTTTATGAAAACAAATATAAAAAATACCATTACATTTACATAAATTGTAAAGGCCAGATTAAGATGGTAGCAGGCCCGCGAACTATTTCCAAAATAGGAACCCTAGCCTTAACAACACCCCACCCCCACCCCCAATAACATATACCATTTCACTACGTTGGGTGCCGCCCCACCCCCACCCCCTTCCCATTGGCTGGAGCCCTGGTGGAACTGCTTCATTTGTCTGGAATCAAGCTAACCTGAGTAGCAATGGATTTATCTAGGACTTTTTTGTTCTTTATAATAGCGTTGTACGATAAATAAAATCTCGTTGTCCTGACGTTTTCTAACATACACACAAATATACCTTGTATTCGAAAATAATTAACATTGTATTTTAAGTTTACATGATCAGTCATGATGGTCCAGTTTAGCGGTGATTAGTATGTTGGGTAGGCAAACGGAAAGCGGTAACATAAAGAAAAAGATCACGAATAAAGTGTTGCATCATCGCTTTGGGAAAAAAAAATCACAACTTTCAATTATTTATGGTAAATACACGTCAAATGTAGGCCCTATATGTAAATGTTCCAAAATTTCACAATGTTTTGGACGCTTCAGTGATTTTGAACTGATTTGTCCTTCAAGCTGGAAAATGATGTATAGATAGTTATTTATGCGTAGCTTGTTCGGTCTGCGCATAATTGAGGCTCCATTGGGACATCCTCAGATAGCTACATAGGATGTTATTCATTATATGGTACTTCACCGCTTCCGAAGTGTGGTACTCGTACCACCGGTCGTACGCGAAAGGGTTTCAAGGGGTACATGGCAGAAAATAAATCACTAAAATTAGCATTAGAAAATAAAAATAGGAACTATGGCAGTGAGGGAAGGGGTAAGCAGATAAGAACGATGTCCCAAAAAGGGTACGGCGAATGTTATAAGTCTGGGAAACACTGTTGTACTTGGATAAACAGACATGTACCGATATGTGTACCTTGCTGAACTGAAACGTATGGAACTGTGTACCTTGATAAACAGAAATGTATCGATATGTCAATCTTGAAAAATAATATATATATATATATATATATATATATATATGTATATGTATGTGTGTGTGTGTGTGTGTGTGTGTGTGTGTGTGTGTGTGTGTTACACAGAAATATAGCGATATGTCTTCCTTGGTAAACTGAAATTTATGGATGTGTGTACTTTGATAAACAAATGTACCGATATGTCCACCTTTGTAAACTGAAATGCATGGACGTGTGTACGTTGGTTAACTGAAAACTTCGGACAGGTCTACATTGGTAAAGTGAGACGTGTGAGTATGTGTTCCTTGGCAAACTGAAATATACAAAAGTCCATTACGGATTTTGTTTATTGCAAAAATTCATTTTTTCACGTGTTTGAAAGCGATTTACAAAATTAGCTTCGTTCATGGCACACAAGTGACGATACTCCGACTGAGACTTTATTATGTTATGTACTATAATGTTCCAAAACTAATATTTGCTATGGGGCTGAAATATAGCCCTTCAGTGGCATAAATATAAAAAATAAAAATCTATTCTTACATTGGGATTATAGCTTCGAAAGAGGCTCCTATTAAGATATTCAAGTCTATTCCAGATTGCCATTAAGAAGAAGACGGTCATTTATGTGCTTTGGCTGAATAAGGACTAGATCCATCTACATTTAGATGCAACTCATAAGCTAAAATATCAAGCAAGGCTGTCTGAGGCAACGTCTGATAGCATTTTCTATCATACTTACAATAATATTTAGGCACTGATACGCCCTGCAAGTAAAAACAAAACTGTCTGCGTAGGAAGACACATGCCTTTGAAATTTCAGAAGAAAACACAACACAAGCTTTATTTACTATTAAATTGCGAAGTCAGCTTCCAGCTACAAATAAGACGATACAAACTGGTGCCATACTGTAGAGGTCAAATAAAGTATTTTAAAAAAATTCTATTGAATATTAAATAGAATAGACATATTATACTAAAACGAAATCAAATACAAAATTTTATATTAATGTTACATGGAATGTCGAGACCGTATTGTATTTAATTCTTTAAGTCTTAGAATGCACATTAATCAATTAATACTTGTACAAAATTTGTTATTCTCTCACCTATTCTTTAGCGCAAGGTATATAACTAATGGCAATACATTTATTTGTGTTTCTGGATTTTTATCGTGGTCTTAACAATTTTAGTCATATCGCCACGATGTCTGCATTGTGGTAGTTTACAGTGATGTCAAGCACTGGAGCATCATGCCGCAGACATGTAGTATGGTATGACTCGGCTGGGGTTCGAACCCGTGACCTCCTGTATCTGAGAAGGACGCTATAGCCATTTAGGCCACCGGAGCGGTCGACAATGTATTGAGATTGTTTCTTAATTTGGGGACACGATGTATTTTATCTGTGGCTATATTCGGTCATGAACAATACTTCTGCAGTAAATATTTTTTCTCAGTTCCTCATAAAATGGACAAGGAAGCAAAGCATTATATTTTTTCCATAGCTTTTAAATTGTAACTGATACAGTATTAAATGGAGCCTCGTCCCTTGGTTCTCCATTGTATAGATCCGTGTCCATATTTAATTATATCATGGAGTCATCGGTTTTCACACTCTTTAGAAAATATGCTAAATTCAGTCTGACACTCCTAATTTGAGTAAAACATGCATAAAAAATTTTAATCTGAATATTTCCTCTTAATCTCCTTGGCATGCTTACTCACACTGTCACAAGTTCGTGTATAACTTCACTTGTATTTACGCACTTCCAGTGTACTTTTTTTTTTTTTACCCGTTACACTGTCATAGACATGATCCGCGAGAAAGTAGATGGCAGAGCAGCATCAATAACATATAGAAAACGGAAGCTTACACACGTAAAGAAACCTAATTAAGTAGTGCTAAACGTTTCTTATTGGTAGCATAATTTTGATTTTATGGGGAGATTTCTTCTCAAAGGTTAAACGAATTTAAGTGGTAAAATAAATCACGATGGTACTATAATCGCTTGTGTCTTGGTACTCCGTCATTAACAACCCGCTTATATAAATGAAGAGGATGCGGAGACAGCTTTAAAATATATGTTACAAGTACTTTTGTTTTTGTAAATATGCACAGATTATAATAACAGAACCTGAACACCACGACAGCTATATGCACAGATTATAATAACAGAGCCTGAACACCACTGACAGCTCTACACGAAACTTTATAACTCGGATCACAGAGCAGTTAGTTATCCAATTTGAGTCACGTTTTATTTTATTTTCTTTCTTTTCTTTTTTTTTTGGGGGGGGGGTGGTGGAAGAAGGGAGTGAGTATTTTTCGTATCTTTTTATTTAATATTTACATTTATCATAATTATCACATGTGCAGGCGTACATTAAAAATACATTGTGGAGTACAGCTTTTCTGGAAATGGAAACAACAAAAACATACTCATTACATGTAGGTTTAAATCAAGTCAGGTGTGCACATGACACAGAAAATGTGGGACGTACAATATTTCACAGATGAATAACTGGCAAAGACGTAACAAAATGGGGTTTAATGCGGATGTATGACAAACGAACAATAGGAAATATACAGTTTCACAAACGATAATTTAGTGATATGAGAGATGCGATTTCACAAATGACCAATGCTGCAGTACAAGAGCAGACAGTGACAGAGTAGCGTACAAGTGTGATGTACATTTATTGTACAGCTAAATATAGTGTAAATACATTTTATAAAGTCATTGCAAAATGGTTTTTAATGTGGGTGTCCATGACAAACTTAGCAATGTGAGATATTCAGTTTCACAGATGAAAGCAAGCACCTTGCTGTTTTATTAGAAAAACAGCAACAAAGTAGTGTACGGGCTCCAAGAAAGAAGGCCAAATTTCAGGAGCGTGTAGAATTTTCTTAATGTTTCTCGATCCTCTTGATCACACGATGTTGCAATGGGGTATATTAATTTGCATTGGAAAAATAATTGGTCTATAGTTTCAATTTCCCCTCAGAATTCTTTCAGGAAATGTATTTTATGGATAAAATATCATGTTTAACGTAGTTAATTGAGTGTATAAATTTATTGTGTATTTTACTCCACACGCTACGTAAGTCAATATCATATAATGTTTAGATCTTTGGTTCTAAACCAAATTTCTTCTGCTCTAATTACTACATGATCTTCCTATGTATTGCACCAAAACAGTCTGAATTGTTTTTGTTTGTTTTTTGTGAAGTCTTTGAAAATGGTCATGAACCTGGCATTGAATTTACGAACACAAAGAGTTTGAGTATATTTATTAAGGCGTAAATTTGGGTTAAATGTTCTCAACTGTAGACCGATCCAATATCTTGCGAATAATTTCCATTTTGCGGAGTAGTTATCATTAAGTAATTTTTGAATGTGCTGTTTCTGAGGGCTCAAATTTAGAATTCCAGATAAATGTATATATATTTCTATTAAGGTGGTATAGGGTTTAGACAAACCCCTTACAATTGCAGTGTACCAAATGTTACCGCATGCTAAAAGGTTCACAATGTTAGATTTCGAAACAAAGGATAACATCTTACTTTCTGAGAGAAGTACTTTTGAAGTTTTAAAGAGATTTTGTTCCAGTGATTGTCTTTGTGTTCAACTGTTGCCAAAAAGAAAACCAACTACTTTTTGTCCGTAAATCCATGATATGCCGAAAGGGTGATCACTGTGACTTCGTCATTTGCCCATAAACATTCTGTTCGATTTACTAAAATTTACTTTTGTTCCTGATGGTTTTTCATGTGATTTTGCCCAAAATAAGTATTTCTCAATGGAGTTGTTTCTGCAACGGAAACCTGTACTATCGTTCGCATTGGGCCAGATCTTACAGGCTTCTTTTGCACCCGAAATCTGTACTCCTGTTATATTACTGCAAACCCGTATTCTGACGGAAAAGGGTTCGTACACTGTTACGTATAGAGGGACTACGACCTTGTCTTAATCCTCTTAAAGTTGGAGATGGTTGAGATATGCGACTATTAATAATAACGAGCGAAAGGATATCAGTAAAAAACATAGAAATCCATTTGATAAATTGTCAGTGAAACCCAAAGAATTCTAATGCTTTAGGCAGGAAACAGTCATGTTGCTATTACATGCTTCACAGCAGACTGGACGTCTAATATAGCGGAAAGTTTATTTGTCCCGTCGGTAAAATTACTAAGGTGTTGGTGGTTCGTGGATTTAACGCCATTTTTCTACCGATTAAAGGCTAAACATGGCGGCCATTATATCGAACCCACGCGGACAGAGGTGAGATGGCAGGGATTATTAAAGGCGACCACTTTAGACCACGCGGACACGGAGGCCTTTAATTAAACAGGATTTGTACTGGAACTTACCGACTAGAACAAAATAAAATTAATGTAATGGGTCTTTTTGCCATTGTATGTATCTTTGTTTCAATTCACAACAGATAACGATGGGACTTTCTCCAAACTTTTCTGTCTGCATGAATCAGTGTTGACCAGTATAGACAAATGATGTGGTCGTTACGAAGAGGGAGACACTGGGATTTTCTTTCGCTTCAAGATAATAATTTTTTAACTAATGTAACGAATATAACTAGGTTCTTATTTGGCTATCAATCGGAGCAAGAATATTTTTCTAGCTACATGAGAGCCGGAATTTTTTTAAAAATCCCAACCGCCCCCCCCCCCCAATTGAATAGTCTGTTCCTTACGTCATTGAGATGCGTTCTATCTGGAACTTAGGATTCCGCATCAAAAAAGGGAGGACGGAATGAAATATTAATGACAAAGTTAGATTTTATGTAAGCTCTTGCTCACCATGTAAAACTAAACCAGCATTCCTATCGCAGATAGAGTCTCAATTTTCGGTCTACGTCTTCAACTGTGCATACACATGTCATTTGTATTTGTGTCTGCCCGTTATGTGCTAAAGATTTCATATCATTCTTTGCACCCTTCAGAAATGATTTTGCTTTACCAGGGTACAATGTGTCCTTTATTTTCTTATCTTTGAATGCAATCATTTATTTTCCTATATTTTTCAGACATTGGTATAATTTCCAAATTTTCAAATATTTGCGTATGCAATAAATACAAAACTACAATGTAAAGTGCAAAGGAATGATATTCTATATGTTGTATCTGTTTTCAAAGTTAATAATTCTATTATCTTTAGTTTATGTGTAGTTTTATTCAAGTATTGTATTTCTTTCTGGTGTGGCGTCCAAGAACGGCCCAGCCACTTAACAACTTAAGCTACTGAATATTTTATAAGATTAAAAATAAACATGAATGTATACAGAAAATACTGAAACTAAACACCCATTGGAATATCGAACATAAGCTGCATGTATCCACATAAATAGTGTCAATGCACGCTGCGTTTAGAACTACACAACACTGATATGTAAATAATGACCTCAGGTCCATTTAGAGTTTTGTGAATATTCTAAAGTTTCCTCATAGTTTCTTACATCCACGTCTTCAGAGACATTTCTTGCTTCATGTTAAGCATTATTAAAAGCCCAAGCAGTGATTTGCTCATCCTTTGGCATTGCGTTTTACAGCAAAATAAAATCAAATATACAAAGTGTACTAATTTACATGTGACCTTCGTTTTCGGAGAACGCTACCTATTGAAAGTAAATAAACTCCTTTGAAAGCAGGTCAAAGATTGCCAAGACGTTGGAACCAAATCTAATGGAGACTGTTTGTCTGGACGGTTGAAAATGGACATGTACTAAAACCAGTGTGTGCGCAGGGTAGAGACATATATTAAACATTCTGCTCTGCCTGCAAAACTATAAGAGAAATCTTCATAAGAAATGAATACAACCAGAGGAATTCCTTGTGCATGCACAAGTTCGCTGGCTGATCACTGGACCTACATTATAGTGTACAACTGAGCAATGGACAGGGATCCGAGATTGTGCGAGTAGATTGGAGAAGGATTTAATGAGAGTGCTAAGGAATATCAGCTTCAAGTGGAGAAGAGAAGCAGTGAGGCAACTGACATACTGTTTAAGTAGATGGTTCATACCACTTTCGGGCGATTGTCAGTGCAGACATTGTGAAGACCAATCCATCAAAAGATGTGAAAGTCCTTAAATTGGCATTGTTCTTGAAAAGTAAGAGAGGAAATCCTGAACAGCTGAAGACGGGGTTGCAACGCAGAAATATTCTGGGAATCAGGTCATTCTTCAACGCAGTTACAAAGTACTATATCAAAAAGCTTCCATTTAACATCAAAATGATGAAAGCACTGGCTTATTCATCTTAAGTTAAAAGATTCTGAAACAAAAGCAATGAATTTACAAAGGAGACAACGCCTGGAAAAGAATATTATTACTAACATTATTGGTGAATGGAAGGAATATCAGACAGAAGATGACCTGCAAGAATATGAACGAGATTATCACTACTGGAGACAATCGTTCTGAATGAATGGAGACAATGATAGCCTGAAATACAAATTTCCTAAAGTGATAGTTTGCTATATATACAAGAGCTTCAGTAATATCTGACGACAATGTTAATGTGGAAAAGAGTCTGTCAGTGTAAACCAGAGTGCTTACAAAGGACAGAAATTCCATATGGTAGAAAACATGGAATGGAATTTTGAATGACATTGCCAAGTTTAATGACTACGAGTACAGTCAGCCTGCCAGAAAAACTTCCACTAAACAGGAAGGTATTAAGGTATTGAAAAATGTGCAACAGCAGCTAAAAATAAAGGTTGCAGGTGGAAAATGCTGAAAATCAAAAAGGAAAAGAAGGAGGATGTGTGTTGTGTGTGATTTGGATTTTTAACGTAGCTTTTAACAAATTTCAGTCATATCGCTACAATGTCTGCAGTTTATAGTGATGTCTATCACTGGGGCATCATGCCGCAGACAGGTAGCATGATGTCCCACCCAGTCACATTATCCTGACATCGGGCCGACCAGTCCTAACACTAACCTCTTAATGCTGAGCGCCAAGCGAGGCAGCTGTTAGTACCATTTTTGTAAGTCATTGGTATGACTCGGCCGGGGATCGAACCCACGACCTCCCGCGTCCGAGGCAAACGCTCTAACCACTAGGCCACCGGAAAAGGAGGAAAGGCTAGGCGGAAAAAGGGGATTCAAGATGGGGAGAAGAAAAGACAAAATTTTTAAGCCCAATTGAATTACTGAAACAAGGGAACAGTAGGATAACAAACAATTGGCAAGGAGATGTTTAAGTGGCAGGTGTAGCACCAATGATGGCTGAAACAGCCTTAAATGCGCCTTAAAGTTGAAGAAAAGAGATGGACCATATAAGAGATAGTACAAAAAAGATTGATTAGGAGAAAAACAACTGTTGGATAGAAAAGTGTTGATGAAAAGTAGTGGACAGACAAAAGGAAACATGAACACACTCAGCCTGATGAGATGAAAACAAAATCAAAGTAGCGGACACACAAAAAAGAAACATGAACGTACTCAGCCTGGTGAGATGAAAACAAAAAGTAGTGGACAGACAAAAAGGAAACATGAACGCACTCAGCCTGGTGAGATGAAAACAAAATCAAGTAGTTTCTCTAGCTCTAACTTTAAACAGCACGTGACTTTGAACTATGTTTTAAAAGTTTAGTAACACTAACATTATAATAAATTAATACACTTTCTGACTTGAAAGTTATAAGTTATTGTTGAGAATAATGTAGATGATGACAGTTGTTTTCCGTCTGATTGTCAATAAGACATAACTTAACCATGTACATTAGTTGTGGATAATGTAGATCTTGATAATTGTTCTCCGTCCGATTGTCAATAAGACATAACTTAACCATGTACATTAGTTGTGATCCTAGTAACCTCCAGTCACACCATAGTCGAAATTACATAGCCAGATTTTTTACCTGGTGCCATACAAGTTTTTCCAATTCCAACATTTTGTGAAGAAGTGTTATGAATATTGATTTTTATAATACAAAATTAAATGATTGAGCTGACGAGTGGAAGAGGATAATTTTACCTGCCTCTGCCATCATTTATTCTGTCTTTTTATTCCCATGTTTTCTACACGAAATTCCTATATTTTCAGCTCATTCCAATGTATTTGTCCTTGAAAGACTCTTGAAGGTTTATAATGGTTATCCTGCAACAAGAGCTTGCATTCACTCGATACAATGAATTCAAGGCCTGATTAAGGTGGGAGGAGGTCCAGGATAAATTTCAAAAATGCACGACCACCACACCACCCGAATAAAACACACTCTCTCTCTCTCTCTCTCTCTCTCTCTCTCTCATTGAAAGGCTGCCCAATTGCTCACTGCTGAATGGGATGTGAGATGAAAAGACGTCGGAGGTAGCACATAGCTTTACCTGGGCACTTACCCACTGACCGTGAGCAGCGCTTTAGATTACTGAAAGCCCCCATCCATCGGCGAGCCCCGCAAAGCAGTAAAGTTATAACTTTGCGGGGCTCGCCGATTGGTGGGGGCCCCAGGAGCAACTACTTCATTTGCTCCTCTTTAAATTCGGCTTTCAGTAATCTGGAGTTTGTCACGGTTAGTGGGTAAGTGCCCAGTGCTAGCAGTGCTAAGTGCTACCTCGGACGTCTTTTCATCTCACATTCAATGCAGCAATGAGCAACTGGGTCTCCTTTCAATAAGCAAACCCGGCTGTATGTTATAATTACGGTAAAATCAAAGTCACTCGGCGGAAAAGAACTGTTTATATTCTGTAATACTTCTAAAATCTGTTCTGAATTTAATACATATTTAAACAAATTGTTTGTGTATTGGCTAAAACAAAAAGTATTTCAATATAACCAAAGCGTTAACCAACACAAATACACGCAATGAAATATGTTAAGCAACGAAAAAAAAAAAAAAAATTATAATAATAAAGTTTTGTTCCACAATCGTTTAGAAACAGAAAGATAAAGGAAGGAAAGTCGATAAAAGAAGGAAGTCATTTATGAGAAATGGCCGGTAAAGATGGTTAATATCCCCATTTCAATCTAAACTATGACATAATGTTGAAGACATAAAAATAAGGTGAAATTTCCTTTTCCCATTAGGCATGAATCTAATGTCGTGAATGTTGGTGTGTTCAGCTCGAATCTCAGCTCGTCACTACATGTTTGCAACGTCATGGTGATGATTTATCTGACAATGACGATGACCTACGATGACCTAACGGATGCAATTGTAGAGTTGCAGATGCAAAGTTTGACCGATAATTCGAAGAGAGCAGTCGAAAAAGCGATGAAAATAATTAACCACCTGGTCGGTCAAGTCAAGTTGGAATAATGGAAACTGATGATGTCCGACCATTTGTTTACATCCAGGATAATCAAACACTTGGGGAAAAAACACAGAGACGTAAACTTATATCGAAATGTCTGAAAAATGAAAGACAACACTCGAGATATCCCACAATGATCTTGAAACTGTCAGGTCAAATTTTATCCTATCAGTTTAGGAAAGTAGATGGCCAGGAGTCTGAGTCTTGCACCCTACCAGCAATCATCACTATGGTGAACAGAAAACTGAAATGGCAGAAGTTCAACTACAACATAATGAATTCTGGTGACGATGCATTTTCCCTGACAAGAAAGGCTATCAAGACTAACATAAAGCAACTGAAAAAGGAATGCGAAATTAACCGTACAAATAATTTTAACAAATATCAGACGAAAATAATTAATCTTCTATATGTAAATGATTTATTAGGAGGCAAATCTGACAGGTCTCTGATTAATGCAGTGTAGAACAGAAAATGCCCATTAAACAACGCACTGGAGATAAAATGCTGTCAGCAATCGTAAAACCAATGCTCTTAAAAGATGATGTTGAAACCGGTTAAAAAACAAAAAAACAAAAACAAAACAAAAACAAACAAAAAAGAAACATTAAGAAATTTCCATGCCCACAAACATTTGGTTCAAAATTGTAAGCAGAAAATGTACCCGCAACATATTTTATGCAAATTAGTGAAATAAAGACGTGCAGTCCATCATAAACTACAGCTTTATCACTGAAAAGCATCTTAAAACGTATTCATTGTTTGATAGTTCATGGCAACATTTTTGGTACGTTCTTTAGGAAATACTAACAAAAAGTCGTTTCATCGGTTCAACCGATTTGTAAACTAGTGCAAACAAGTTTTTTTTCCCGATGTCCTAAATGGACTTTTGAAGAAATGTTATATTGCTTAAACAATAGTTGTAGAATCGGTGTTTTAACAGCTTGACCAAATCGTATTGCTCCGATGTGTAAGGCAAAAACCTTTTATATCCGTTATACATTGTCACCCCGAAAATGAAATGGCATAACCTCTTATTACAAAATGTTCAGCCTAATTTAGTAATGTACTAGTTCAAGGACTGACGTTTCTCGATTTTCCCTCATTGTGAAGAGCCAAATACAAGGTGTCCGAACTGCTCATGATGAGGCAGGCTGGCATTTTTTTATACGTTATAAAATAAATTAGTTTATCTGATGTCTGACCTGTATCACTTTCAATAGTCCAAATGCACACCCCACTTTCACCCTGGCATGTTTCATCCTTGTGACATTGGTGTCCGAACTGGCATATGGTTTGGACTTGTGAGAGCGTATATGGTAATCTGTGATCGTGTATTAAATACTGAATCATATTGTTGACAGCCCATCAAGGCGATGACCATTACAAAGCAAGTGGGATGATTAGTCACGCCCTTATGTTCATGCACTTTGTTCGACGATATTGTTTCAACCTAGGTTTTTGTATGAACGATAGGTCTGTTTTGGGCATTGTAAATAGCTTCGTTCAGGGTATAAAATTAAGGTTTACGTGCCTTTCTTGGTCATAAAACCATGTATTTTGGCTATAAAACTTCAAATGAATACAGCATAAACTGCGTACTAATTCATTCTTACTGACATGGGTTCCTAGATTACATCATTATAATTACAAATAGGTATCAACTGCCACTTAAACAAGCAATTTATTTATTTAGTTTTGAAAACTTCCGTAAAATCACCAGATCCTAAAGATCAAAATTGTTTTGAATTATCCCCTAAAGATGTAGGTTGAGCTTTGTCATCCACAGAATCAGTAACCACTATAATTTTGTGCATGTGCTCTCATGTACATTTATAGGGGTTTTGTCAAAATTGGTTTCAAATGTTTTCGACTTTGTCATTTACTGGTGAAGTTTAAGAAACGAACAAAAATCCATTTGCTTCTTGATGTAGCAGCTGATTAAATATTGTTACCTATGTGTAATTACAATACTCTAAGTTACATACTAGGCACATAAACACTAAGGGTAATATATACACAACTGAGCATATGCCAAGTAATATTGTATAACATTATGTAATACAGTTTTCCAGAATATTTCCTGCATGGGGCAGAAGTTTGGGCCCACAGTTGCATTAAAATGGAAAATGCTTGAATTTCGAACCAAGATAAATTTATTTGTAACCTGACTACTGCTAAGATATCCAGATTTAGCATTTGCCAACGCCGGTAACCTTTGTCTTTATCTACATGGCTGAATGCGATAACACCTAATATTTATTTTACATCATGATTGCATCTAAAATATCAAACAAGGCTGAATGTGATAACGCTTGATGGTTATTTTACATCATGGTTGCATCTAAATATCAAACAAGGCTGTATGTGGTGATATCTGATAGTTATTTTGCATCATGGTTGCACTGAGAAGTCCTTTGGACGCCTGCAATTTAAAAACAAAACTGCGTCCGCACATGTAAACAAATTGTCTATACATTGACAACAAAGTTTGTAATTTGGGCACGACAAGGGGCAAATTCACACAGCAGATGGTACAAGGCAAATACACATTTTTGTCTCGTCAGCACTAAATTTCAGTTCTAAAGCTACCTCCCCAATATAAAACAAATCGTTCATAATAAAGCATTTGTATTCATGCGGATCAGCTGTCACAATTCAAATTTCCTACTTATTTACACGGTAATTCAACTAAATTCGTACCTACCTTATACTTGGAGGTTGATTTTGCCAGAGTTTCTTACCTGATTTAACGCAAGACAGAAAACAATATGGAGGACTGAACAGTATGCGTTCCGGATTTAAGTTATATATATATGTCAGTCTTTGTATGACCTTGGCGAAATTGTCAACTGATATGATACTTATGCTTACTAATGTACCGTAACATTATCGATTGAGACAGCTTTATTCAAGTAAAGAAAAACACTCACAAAAAAAACGTATGTAGCATTTAAGAGTTCAGATAAAGAAACAAAAACAGTAAAAATTGGATTTAGCACTAAATTGTAAAGGCAGTTTCCAGCTACAAATGCGAGGATGCAAACATTAATCACATTGCAAAGAGGACAAGCAACGTAATTCTATTGAATATTAAATATAATATACACATCATAATTAAATGATATCAAATTAAAATATTTTACATAAAATGCAAAGGCCAAATTATAATTTCGACAAGTCTTAGAATGCATTTTAATCGATAATTATTGGTACAAAATTAGTTATCTTCACTTTTTCTGTTGTTCAGAGGATAGAAATGTCGATAATGCAGTTAAGATTCTTTTCGAATTTGCGGATTTGGTTTGCTTTCTATGTTGTCCTACATATTCTCATCTCAATTCCTTACGATATGGACAAACAAACAAAACATTATTTTCCTATTTCGACAGCTATTGCACATTTTGCATATCTGCTTGTTCCTTGGTAGTCTCTCGTAACGACCAGTTTCTATATTCAATTTGTATCAAGGAGTCTTCGGTTTGGACGCAATTAGGCACATTGGCCTTTTCAAAAATAAACTCGATTAGGTCGATACTCGAATTTCAGTAGAAACATTTGTTTTCTGAGTAAAGCATGCATACAAAAAGTAAATGACACATTTCCTCAGTCATTTAACATGCTTACAGCGAGATGATATATTGTCACAAAGTTTGTGTGTTACGTCACATGTTTTCGCACTTCGAATGTATGTTCATCCCTTACACTGTTATATGCATGATCCGCGAAAAATAAATAAATAAATAAATATATATATATATATATATATATATATATATATATATATATATATATATATATGGCAGAGCAAAATTAATATCGCATGGAAAACGGAAGTTTGCAGGGAAATTCACATAAGGAACCTGATTATGTAGTCAAAAACATTTTTGTTTTCATAATTTGGATTTTAAGGAGAGATTTCTTCTCAAACGCTAAAAGAATTAAATTGGGAAAATTCTCGACGTTATTAAAACATCTCGTTCCATGGTACCCTTGTAACGACCCGTTTATATACAGGTATAATGCGCTGTTTTAACTTTAAAATATATGATATAAACATCACGCATGCTGTCTAAGGTAATGTCTGATGGCTTTTTACATCATGCTTATATTTAGGATAAGACCTTCGGACGTATGCAATTAAGAAAACACTGCTAACATATATAAACCATGTACTAAATTGTATACAAAATTAAAAGAATCTTTATAATTTGTGCTCATATAAGGAAAAATTGAAACAGCGGTTAACTGAGTTGTTCAGAAACAAAACGGAGAACCATTAGCAGATCGTACTAGCAAATAAATACTCAATTTGGTCTCTTCAAAATTAAATCTGTTCTCCAGCCACCTCTTCCATATAAAAAATCGCTCATAATAAAGTACTTGTATCTTTGTGGATCAGCTGTCACTATAAACGTGTGATACTTATTTTCATGTGAATTAAACAAAATTTTTCATATTTACCAAAATTGACCTCGAAGTACACTTCGAAGTTAATTTTCCAAGTCTTTAACCCGATTTAACGCAGGACAAGAAAATACGGCGGACTGAACAGTGTGAATACAGGATAGAGCTTTGCACGACTGACACGCTGTCTAATGGCTTACGCAATTTACAGTCAGTCAATATGTTCACCTACTCGAGCAACGCATTACAGAATGAGACAATTTCGTCCAGGTAACAAAAAAGCATTGTACATGGAAGCCTTTAAAATTTCAGAAGAAACACAACACAAACTTTATGTTGTATACAATTTAAAAACCTGCAAACACGAGGACGCAAACATTTATCATGCAGCAGATGGTAAGTAACAATTCTGTTAAATATAATAAACATATCACTGAATGAAAACAAATTTTAAAAAATTGCCATTAAATTTATATAAAACGTAAAGGCTGGATAAAAGTGGAAGGAGGCCCTGAAACTATTTCGAAAAACAGGACAACCCTATCCTCCCAAAATTAATAAAATAACATGTCACAGCATTGCGGTGCCCCGCGATTGGACCTGAAGCAAACTGCTTCATTTATTCCTACCTTAACCCAACAATGAATAAACCAACGCGTTTTGACGTAAATACCACACCTACATTCCTTGGTTTTACATCCAACAATATGTGCAAAATATGAACTTGTCCACAACAACGAGTCTGTATGTACAAATAATCAAGTTTGAGTAAACTTCAACAAAGATTTTATTTCACTGGCATACAAAGTGAAAATTCAAAAGACACAGTATTGTTAATTAAACCCCAAATAATACTAAATGTTCAATCATAATTCCACGGTATATAATGTTCAGAATGATTGCCAAAAGTCTTGAACGTCTTGATATACATCAACGATATAATCCAGAATGTCTCTGAATGAGTCATCTATAATCCAAAAGTAGTGTTTTAGTCCAATAAAGTCAATCAGCACTTTGTAATTCCAAATAATCATTAAAATAAATAATTCCTATCAAAATAATAACATAACACAACTACAAACTCTAATCACAGATTCCCAAAGACTGATATTAAACGAGGAATGAAGACTTTGTTTACAAAAATCTCTTTATGTCGGAATTGCATTTTCTGAAAAACTAATGGAAAATTCCAAAATATTTTCAACAACTTTGCTTCCAGAACATAGCAAACTCGTAAACAAGGTTAGGCCTCAAATTCAAATATCTTAAAAAATATTACAAAAGTCGGATAGGACAAAACTCTACCCTCAATCACGGACAAAGGTCAAGCACACAATATAAATGAAATATACAGAACACTGCGACTTACTTTGAGATCATAAACGACTCATTGTTTGATGGTTTTATTGATAGAGTTTTGATATGTTGTGACAAACAAGATTCATGTACGGTATTGAATTGGATGACGGCGTGGTGAGGTTACAACTGTTTAATATTAAAAAATTTTCAGCGGCAATGCCGTCCAGCTAAGACTGGAATCAAGCTAACCCGAGTTGAAATGGATTGAGCTCTGGCTTTATTATTTTTTTCTTTACGATAGCCTTGCATAATAGATAAAACCTGGCTATTTTTATATTTCTATCCAAGGACTATTGTTCGAAGGCAATAAACCTTATGCTCTAAATTTACGTGATCAGTCATGTTGACTCGAATACAGTAAACCTTTGTCATGTTTGCTAAGCCCTAGCTATAAAGTCATGTGTAAGCTATAATCTACCTGTCTTGGGAATATTACCGCGGCCATGAGTTTGATGTCTAAAGATTGCCGCGGGCCAGTGTTAAACTCTTGCGCAAGGTTACATGACCAGCCGGAGACCTGAATCTTGAATCAGCACAGGCGATAGATAGCACCATCTAAACAAAGGCTTGCAGTTATCACACCTAGGTGTTAAAGCTTAGTCCGAAGATCAAAGAGAAGCCCGCGTGGTGAGTGGGGTGTGTTCTCATCCGTCCCTACGTTGACAGACAGCGAGAGGGACGTTGTCCGCAAAGTTGATTGGATCGGTTCACAGCGATATCCAATGGAAATTGAGATAGAGGGTGTGATTACGATGCAGGCCGAATGATAACTTTCGGAACTCGTAAGCGAAAATTTAGTATTCGCCTAGAGGGATTGCAGATCAATAGGGTTACTCCTAGAACAAAGCCACTCGTAATTTGGCGGCAAAACTTAGAGATAGATTCTAAGGAAAGAAAAAGCTGCGAGAAAGGAAGCTTTTTAACGGACACAGAACTTCCGGTTCCATTGGGTCCCGAGTCTTCAAGAGTTGGAGTCGGAATTGAGCCTGTAGCCCAGACAGTCGAAGTCGACAGGAGAGTAGTCGTGGTAGAGAAAGTGGAGGAGGAGGAGAATGAGTCTAGAGAAGGTCGAGGAGGAGAAGGAATCTAGAGAAAGTCGAGGAGGAGAAGGAATATAGAGAAAGTAGAGGAGGAGGAGAAGGAATTTGGAGAAAAGTCGAGGAGGAAGGAGAGAAGGAAGGGGGAGAAATAAGAGAAAATGGATACAACAAACGAGTAGAAATACAAGGACAGGTGGAAATCGATCTCACACTGCTGATCAAGTGATGTAATAGGCTTATTAAAGGGTCGAGTGGAAGGTGTGTAATTGGAAATTTGAGTCATTTGATTATTGAATTGTTATTAAATTGTTATTCATCGAATCTCAAACTTTTTGTATATTTAACCATCTAACCGTCGGCATTGCTGACTGGGGGCTCGGAGCTTTACATCTATCTTTCACTAAATTTAACTTCCAACAAAATAGAGCCTGGGTGGGACTTCTCTAATAGTTTAAATAAAACATTGGGAGCACCCCATCCCAACCATAACAATTCCCACAACCTTATTCTCTAAAATTTACATGATCAGTCATGTTGGTTCGAAGACAGTAAATCTTATATTCTAAATTTCCATGATCAGTCATGTTGGTTCAGTTCAGGAGTGAGTAGTTTGTTGGGTAGGGAAACGGAAAGAAAGTCACATAAAAATATCACGAATAACGAGCTACACTTTCACTGAGGAAAAAAATGCATGTATATGTACATCTCCAAATATTTCATATAATGTTTTGGACGCTTACGTGATTTTCGACTGATTTGTCCTTGGTGTGTCAATCGGGAAAAAGATCTTTTCATGATAAATTATGTGTAGGCTGTTCGGTCGGCGTGTCAATGAGGACATAATCATAAGACTGTGTGGGATGTTATTCCCTATATAGTACTTTGATAAATAGAAATACACCTATACGTCTACCTTGGTAAACTTAAATGTATGGATGTATGTACCTTGGTAAACTAACATATACAGAAGTCGGTATCGAAACTACTCAAGGCAGAGATGGATTTTATATTAATTATTATTAAGATATTAGTTTATTTCATGTCAGGCCTTTTTTTGTCCCCTTTTCACTAGTCCACATCTATACCCCCACTCCCACCTCAGCTTGTTTCATTCTTGTCGCAATGGCGTCCAAACTGTGATAAGGATTGGATTGATGATAGAACATATATGGTAATGTGTGCTTTATTAAATACTGAGCCATTTTTTTTTAACGACCACCAAGGCAATTACGAAAGAAGTGGGATGATGAGTCATTAGGTTCTGACTTAGTTCGTGATAAAGCCACGATTTTTTTTTCAGACTGTGTTTTTGTATGAAAGCTGAGCCTGTTTTGCATTGGTATGAGAAACCAGTTTTGGCTGGGAGTCGCATAAAACAATTTCTTCAGTAAGAGCAGCTCAAAACAGACAGAGATTACAGCAAAGAATAGACAGAAAATAAGAATGCTTACAACTCGGCGACATGCATTGTCACAAAATTCGTGTATTACGTCACTTGTTGTTACGCACATCCAATGTACTTTACCCGTGATTCTGTTATACAAAATATCCCTGTGCAAACTATTCAGGAGGGCATTATCAAGAGTAGATAAAAAGGAAGCTTACAGGGAAAATCACACAATGAAACCTAATTAAGTAGTCTTAAAATACTTTTTATTGTTATCATAATTTTGATTTTAAGGTGAGATTTCTTCTCAAATGCTAAAAGAATTTAATTTGGAAAAAAATCACGATTGTATTATAACCGCTTATTTCTTGGTAGTTTTTGTAAATATCACAATTATAACAACAGAGCCACCTATGCATATCACAAAAGCTCAACATAAAACTTTATTAACAGAACACGCAATTATCCACTCCGAGTCATGTCGTTATAATATACTTAACAGCAAACTGGACGTCTGTTAAAGCGAAGTTGATTTGTCCCATGGATATAATTATGGTTGTTTGTCGACTTAACGCTATTTTTCAGCCCATGATAGGATATACATGGCGGTCAGCATATCGAACCCACTCGACAGAGGTGGTGAGATGGCAGGGATCGGTAAAAGCGAGCGCCTTAGACCACACGGCCTCCCGCGACCTATACTTTGATAGGATTTGTATTGGAAATCCTATCCAATTATGGGCCTCGGATGGATGACATGAATTTTTCTTTAATCCAAGGCGTATCACTCCCCCATGGTCGAACCCGTCCGTCGTGGAGAGATGCGTTCTACCTGGAACTTATGATTCCGTGTCAAAACAAAACAGCGTCAAAACGGGGATTGAGGGAAGATAGGTGGATTTCATGTACAATATAGTTTACACGTGACATGCATATTTGTATCTGCTGGTAACGTGCAAAGGATTTCATATCATGTTTTACGCGGTCCAGTGATCTCCGGGGTTTCCTCAATAAAGATTTTATTGTCTTTACATGTCATAAATAAGATTTAAAAAATCGCTCAAGCACAACTGTCAGTAGACCAACAAGTAGGTCTCCGCTTCTTTTTTTCCTGATAGCGGAGACCAACGCCGTCGGGCAATAGTCCATACTGAAGTTTTACGCTGTGTTAACATTCTTTTTGTTCTGACATATCGGACACTCGCTAGTAATTAATACATTAATTTCGACTGACCTTGGTATGCGGATGGAAACTAAAATCCCTTTTCTTTTGACCTATGGCGTCAAATCCTTCAGAACACTCACAGTTCAGTAATAATCCCTGTCAGAACAGAACACCTATGTATACTTCTATTATTGCCCTTATTTTTAAATTGCTGACGCATGCATGGAAAGCAGCATCACCCCAAGGCAAGAACAACTGCTTGAAGGTGGCAGGGTCCAGTTTCGTAAATTGGCCCCTGGCAAATTTCTTAACTTAAGACTATGGTGTGACTTTTTCAGCTATTATTGTTTATGAATTGAAGATATGGATATATTTGTGAACTAGGTGTTTCGGGCTTGTGTTGTTCTTGAAATTGATGTCAGGCACGTACACTTTCCATAGTTACTCTGCAGTATGTTGATAGTGAAATACCAATAGTCGGCTAGGAAGAAGAGCTAGCCTCCCATAACAGTAAACACATGGGTTTGGGGCAAGTAGAATATCTCAAAAACGGCTTGGATGACAACTATTTTCACTTGCATCAGCCTTTTTAGTACACAATGTTTTGCAGAATTGTCATTTAGGAAAAGGACTTGTGTTTGCACTGTGAGCATCACATGGTGTCAAAAATGACCTTCGGACATGAAAATTGCAGGTATAAATTTGGGGTTGGGTTGCATACACTTCTTCTGTACCTCAATGTGAGAACTGTTTACATCATGACAAAGTAGCATATTTTGGACTAACTTAATAAATATGAGAACAAAATGGTGACCATAATGTATTGTCTTGCTCTTGTCAAGGTTTTCACCCCTGTTTTTATGAATATTATTCACATTTCAATACAGACACACAGAAACAATTGCATAACATGTCAACATGCATTCTTAAAAGTAATTTAACTCCACAGGAGCAGATAGACTTCAGAGGAATCATGCATAAACATACTATTGTGAGTGTTGAATGTCACCAGTGGAACGGTCTTAGAAATAGTGATGCATATGGCATATTGATATACTTATTAAGTTAGTCCAAAATATGCTACTTTGTCATGATGTAAACAGTTCTCACATTGAGGTACCTCCCTCTCCGAAGAGCATTACATACAACACTAGGTTATTTATGGAGAAAGGAAGGAAATATAATGAAGTTAATGCATAAAAAATGTTTAAATATACACAAAGAAACAGAAAATTAAAATAGATGTGGTTGACTGCACCAAAAAAATTTATCAGTTTTCCTTAAGGGGGCAGGGGCCAGTTTTTATGTACAAATTTAATGCCGCGATCAGTGACCTAGTATAAAATATCATAAAAAATCAAATACACAAGTGATGTCAAAAAGGTCCTTATTTTTGGATACCTATATTAAAACAAAGCATAAAAATATTATCCACTTGACCAGAGAAGTCAATGGCAGTTCATAGCAGAAGAAGTGTATGCACCCAACCCCAAAATTATACCTGCAATTTTCATGTCCGAAGGTCATTTTTGACACCATGTGATGCTCACAGTGCAAACACAAGTCCTTTTCCTAAATGACAATTCTACAAAACACTGTGTACTAAACAGGCTGATGCAAGTGAAAATAGTTGTCATCCAAGCCGTTTTTGAGATATTCTACTTGCCCCAAACCCATGTGTTTACTGTTATGGGAGGCTAGCTCTTCTTCCTAGCCGACTATTGGTATTTCACTATCAACATACTGCAGAGTAACTATGGAAAGTGTACATGCCTGACATCAATTTCAAGAACAACACAAGCCCGAAACACCTAGTTCACAAATATATCCATATCTTTAATTCATAAACAATAATAGCTGAAAAAGTCACACCATAGTCTTAAGTTAAGAATTTGCCAGGGGCCAATTTACGAAACTGGACCCTGCCACCTTCAAGCAGTTGTTCTTGCCTTGGGATGATGCTGCTTTCCATGCATGCGTCAGCAATTTAAAAATAAGGGCAATAATAGAAGTATACATAGGTGTTCTGTTCTGACAGGGATTATTACTAAACTGTGAGTGTTCTGAAGGATTTGACGCCATAGGTCAAAAGAAAAGGGATTTTAGTTTCCATCCGCATACCAAGGTCAGTCGAAATTAATGTATTAATTACTAGCGAGCGTCCGATACGTCAGAACAAAAAGAATGTTAACACAGCGTAAAACTTCAGTATGGACTATTGCCCGACGGCGTTGGCCTCCGCTGTTAGAAAAAAAAATAAAAAATAAAAATAAAAAAAAAGCGGAGACCTACTTGTTGGTCTAGTCTGCGGCATGATGCCCCAGTGCTAGACATCACTATAAACTGTCACTTTGCAGACATCGTAGCGATATGACTGAAAAATTGTTAAAGCTACGTTAAAAATCTAAATCACATACACACACGCACATGGACATAGTTCACTACAGTGCGAATATGCCTGCATATGGACCAAACACTTATTTGGATCAAGAAGGTGTTATAACTCCTTATTTCTTGGTACTCCCTCGAAGCCACGCGTTTATATAGAGGGAAAGGACGCGAATGTAGATTTATAGTATATGGTACAAGTATGTTTGTTTGTTGTTGTTGTTTTGTTGTTTGTAAATATGCACCGTTATAATATAAGAGCCATCTTCGAACATCACGACAACTGTACACGAAACTTTATAACAGCAATTAGTTATCCATTGTGAGTCATGTTGTTATAACATACTTAATAGCAAACTGGACGTCTATTATGACGGAAGTTGAATTGTCCCAAAAGTATAATTAGTAAGGTGGTTGTGGTTTGTGGAGCCAACGCCATTTTTCAGACCATGATCGGCTATATACACGGTGTCCATGTATATCTGAGGGAAGAAGAACCAGGGAAAACCCGAGAAGTACCACCTAACCATGGGAAGCTACTGGCAAGCTTTCTTCATACCCACATTTGCCGAGCCCAATACTAGACTCCACGTGGGACAGAGGTGAGATTTCAGTGATCAGTAAAAGCGACCGCCTTAGACCACTCGGCCACCCGTTCCTCAATACTAGATTCCACGTGGACAGAGGTGAGATGACAGTGATCGGTAAAAGCGACCGCCTTAGATCACTCGGCCAGCCGTTCCCCAATACTAGACTCCACGTGGACAGAGGTGAGATGGCAGTAATCGGTAAAAGCGACCGCCTTAGACCACTCGGCCACCCGCCCCCTAATTAGATGGGATTTGCATTGGTACTTACTAGAAAGAAGAAAAAAAAACGAATTGGCGAGATGGATCTTTTTGCTATAGAATGTATCTTTGTTTCTATTCACAAATGATATTGATGGGTGTTTCCCCAAATTTTTTGACCAGTGTAAACAAATGTTGTGGTCATTAAGGTACCAACCATTTAATGGAAGGGGTAAATGCTGAGATTTCTTTCCGGTGAAGATATATTTATTTTACCTCAAGACAATAATTTTTTTTTAACTAATGTAACGAATATAATTATAGTCTTGTTTGGCTATAAATCAAAACAAAAATATTCTTTAGCTGCGAGAGCCCGTAAGTTTTTAAAAATCCCAAAGGTCCCCGCACAAAAATGAAATGGTCCATCCCTAACGCGTTGAGAGATAGGTACTATCTGGAACTTAGGATTCTGCGCCAAAACAAATCAGCGTCAAAACTGGGGGAACGAAAGAAATATTTATACCAATAGATAGATTTCATTTACGATCTTGTTTACTATGTAAAGCTATACAAGTATTCTTATCGCAGAGCGATTATCAATGTTCGGTCTGTCTTTTCTTGTGTATACGCATGACATATATATTTGTATCTACTCGTAATATGCTAAACATTTCTTATCATGCCTTGCATGGATCAGAGGTTTTCATATGATTTTCTATTACCGCGAGGATGTTTTTCAAACATTGGTATATTTTCTAAATTTTCAAATATCTGCATATACAAGAATCATAGAACTGAAATGAAAAGTGCAACACAAGTATATTATTACTTTTGTATCTGTTTTCAAAGCTAATAAATCTATTATCTTTGCGCGCAATTTTCTTTACATGTTGTATTTGTTGCAGATGTGGTACCCCTAATCTAATGAAGGCTATTTGTCTGAACAGTTGAAAATGGTTATGAACTTTAGTCATGGTGTGCAGAGGGTGGCGACATATATTATGCATTATGCATTATCAGCAAAACTCGAAGAGAAATCTTCATAGGAAAATAAGTAAATTCAAGTCAGATCAAGGTAATATTCAAACCAAAAATCATCAAAAGTAAAGTCCAGAAGGTGAAAGGACTGGACAATCAAGTGAAAGAGCAGGACAACAAATGAAAAAGCAGGACCATACATTTTAGCCTAAAAATTACCAGCAGAATATGTCCCGTATCTTGAAGCAATCTTGGTAGCAAACTGTGCGTCATCCACATTAATTTCAGGGCCAAAGTCGGTATTACGGCAACTTTCAAAGCATTGTTTAAATGCCCGAGAGCATGGGACTTCTGTAGGTGTAGAACAAAACTCTCCAACCTCCTATCATGTGGCCTACGCCATCTTTTTCTGCTTTACTTGTGTCTTGTGTCCGAAATTCAAAGAACTGGGTACTCTTTAAAGTATGGTGAGACAACCCAGACACGTTTGAAAATGGACGTGGATTATGTTATCAGATATTGGTCCCCAGTACATGAAGTCTGGTGCAGGTTTTATAAGGCACTGTTCTTTGCCCGTACCGATGGGACATAAGTCACCAAAAGTATTGTTGATTCTCAATCGGTTCAATCTTTAATCGTATTAGGAAGCGATTGACAAAATTAGAACAAAACTATTCTCTGAGAAGTGTTCTGGATTTTGAAAGATGCTAAATCTGAATGAACAGATCTTGTTGACATAGATGTGTGTAATAGACACACTTCTGCGTGTCTTTAGCAGGTGCATACACGAATACGACAGAAAACAGATGAACTGGCTACACACTAATATGGAATGCTCAATATCTACATGGTGGATATGATTACCAGGATGTACAGCTAGATCTTTATCTTCCAGAGGAATTCGTAATCAGGCATGCACAAATTTGCGGCTGGTCATTGGACCAACACTACAATGCACAGGGGAGGCATGATTATGCGACTTAAGAAGGATTCAAAGACAGTGCCAATGAATGCCAGATTCGAGAGGATAGGAGGAAACAATGAGACGACTGATACGAATGTCAAGTTATTATTTCTGCTGTCAGTTACAACACTGTTTGAAAGTTTCTTTTAGCAAGTGTCAGACAGATGCAACGTTTGGCCGAGAATTTGAACCACGGCAGTCGAAAATGCGATGAAAATAACTAACCGCCTGGTTGATCATGTCATTTTGTGATAATGGAAGCTGATGATATCCGAACATTCCTTTACATCCAGGATAATCAAACATTTGGGAAAATAAACACTGAAAAACGAAAACTTTGTTTGAAATTTCTGAAAATGAAAGACGATGCTCGAGATATTCACAGAACTTTCCACAGTGACCTTGATAATTTCTTGTCAGATTTCACCGTAGTAGTTTACAACAAGAGATGGCAATGCGTTTGAGCCTAAAACCCTACGATCAATCATCACTATGGTGGACAGAAAACTGAAATGGCAAAATTTCAACTACAACATAATGAATTCTGGTGAACATGAATTTTCTCTGACAAATAGGCTATAAAGACTAATGTGAAGCAACTGAAAAAGGCATGCGAGGGCAACCGCAGAAATAAATTTAAATCAAAAGAAATAATTAACCTTCTGTATAAAAATGGTTTATTAAGAGGCAAATCTGACAAGTGTCTGATTATAATAATGTGGCTCAACACTTTACGTTTTAGTCTACGAAGTCTGAAGAAACGTTACAAGTTGAAATGAGGAGACGTTACGAACAAGAAAGCATCACATGGGTTTGAGAATTTGGAACTCTCACAGCGACAAACGAACACCCAAACTGTTGAAAACATCCGTGATGTAGCGAGGTGACACCAGATATATTTGGAACTGGTTGTGGTCATGACCCTATTGCTAAGTACAAACTCTACGCATAAAAAAAACGATCGAAAAGTTTCTCAAATACAGATGGCCCTTTTTTTCTACACAGCAGAAGAACTACGCCAATGGAAGATACTGGAACAGAGAAATGCTCACTAAATAACGTACTGGAGAGAAAAAGCTTTCTTCGATCGCAAAAGAACAGTGGTCTTGAAAGATGACGTCGAAACCGTTAAAACAAGCATAACACACCTCAATGCCCGCAAACATTTGGTTCAACACTTGCGATCAGAGAATGTGCCTGCAGCAGATATCATGCAAGTTAGTGAAAGAAAACGCCCAGTCCATCATAGACTAAATTCTATTACTGAAAAGCACCAAAAGAAAAAACCCATTTAAATATGCTAACCAATATTCACCAATTTGTCCACACATTGCACAATCCTCCAACCAATACAATTCGCATTCTTCAGTATGAAACAATCAATCCGACTTTTTTCTCGCAAACATCGCATTCACAGCTGCATTTTCTTTTCTTTCGATGCAACACTCCATGTGTAAAAGATAAATATTTACACAATAACAAATTCACATGAAGGAACAAATGATCGGATGTGATTTCCAATCTATGAGAACCAACGTATTGCTTACCCAGAGGAGCACGTGTTTGACCTTTTAACAATGCCAATTTATATTGGCAAAATCAAATCTCCTGTTTATCTTGATATTTTTTGTTGTTATCATAAGCGACTCATTTTTTGACACTTTGTTTTTAAAAAAAATTGGTATATTGTGACACTTATGATTCGTGTACCTCAGTGAATTGGACAACAATGTCGCGAGGTTACAACCGTTTCATATACAACATTTTTAGCGGTAATGCGCTCCAGCTAAGAAGACTGGAATGAAGCTAATCGATCTGCAATGGATTTCATTCTTATTTATTTTGATTTTATGTGATAGAAGGATAAATAAAACCTCGCTGTATAGACATTTTCGAACCCACGACAAAATAAACCTTTTATTCGAGGACAATAACGTTATATTCTGAATTTATATAATCATTCATGTTGATCAAGTTTAGTCGTTGGATAGGGAAAGGGAAAAAAGTCGCATGAAATAAAATCACGAATAAAGAGTTACAACTGGCACAAAAATGGACAACTTTGAAATTGTTTTCTTTACTTGTGTATACGCATAACATGTATATGTTAACGTCCAAAGATTTAATCTAATGTTTTGTGCGCTTCGATGATCTTCCATTGATTTTCCCACAATGTGTCCCCGGGGAAAATTATGCATACGTGATTATTTATTTACACGTGGCTCGTTAGGTCTTTGTATCATCGAAGGTCCATTGGGTTATCTTCAGAAGACAGCATGACATGTTATTTATGTGTACCTAGGTAAACGGAAATGTACCGATATGTGCACTGTGCTAAACTGAAATATATAGGTATGTGTACGGTAAACTAAGTATTCAGAAAGACGATTAGGAAACTTGAGTCAGTTCTTTAATCTACTTAAATACTAAGTTTAACGACCGTTAAACCCAGTTCAACTGATTCGTGAACTCGTTCAAACAAGTTTTAAATAAAAAAAAATTCCTGATGTCCTAAATGGTCCTTTGAAGTAAAGCTATATTGTCTTGAGCAATAGTTATATAATCGGTGAATAAGGGACCAACCATTTAATTTTCTGGGGAGGCCTGCGATTTCTTTCAACAAATTTCCGACCCTCAGATAACTTGAATTAATATTATTGCTTCAATGTTTAGTAAATACGACATACTATATTCATTACATTGGTTGAAATTTAAACATATCTCGAGGAAAAAAGGCACAAAAAAGAAATTCTGATTCGATAGAAATTCAAACCTCCTCCGACCTACCCTTCCACCCAGAAAATTAAATGGTGTAACTTATTACTGCAAACGTTCAGTCTAATTAACGAATGTGTTAGTTCAATGACTAACATTTCTTTGCTTTCCTTGATTGTGATGAGCTGAATACAATGAGTCTGAACTGCTCACGACGAGACAGAGTAGCATTTTTTCTTCTTATTCCTTATAAGTAAATTAGTTTATCGGATGTCTGACCTTTTACGCTTTCAGTAGTCCAAATCCACACACCACACCCACCCTGGCTTGTTTCATCCTTATGACAATGGTGTCCGAACTGGCACATGGATTGGACTGGTGAAAGTGAAAAAGTGTACATGGTAATCTGTGACTGTGTATTAAATAATGAATCATTTGTTTACAGCCAATCAAGGCGATGGCCATTACAAAGCATGTGAGACAAGTCGTTAAGCTCTTATGTACGTGCACTTTGTAGGACCTTTGATAAAGCCACGACAGTCCTTTAAGTAATACTTCGATCTCCTCTCTCATTTCCAAAATATTTTCTCAACCTAGATTTTTTTTTAAAATGAGCAATGGGCTTGTTTTGCATGGGCATTTATTGACTTTTGCATGTAACTACATTTTCAAGCGGTATTAAATAGATTATACACAGGGTGAGGAAACAGTTTTGAGTGCGAGTCGCATACAAAAAAGCGATAAGAGCATCTCGAAACAGACAAAATAGGTTACGGTAGAGAACAGCTGATTAGAAACGGAAAAATTATAATCAGATAGGCAAGATAAAAAAGGATTAGAATTAGAGAGGCTGGTGGAAAAGGAATAGAGGAAAATTTTTTTTTAAAAAGTTTAAAAGCTGCATAGAGAGGCATTGTAATTCGCTTCGTTCATGGTATAAAATTAAGGTTTATGTGCCTTTCTTGGTCATTACACAGTGTACTTAGGCCGTATGACTTCAAATGAAATCTTAAATACAATTAAAAGTTTATAAAAAGGAAAGTCACCTGGATCGGATGGAATTACTAATGACTTCTATTTAAAATTTAAAAACGGACTAGTTGATCTTCAAGAACTTCTATATAATAATATACTTCTTAAGGGTGAAATGCCAAAACGTTTTAGAGAGGGAATCATTACCTTAATTTATAAGGGAAAGGGGGAAAGAGATAACATAAAAAATTGGAGGCCTATTACATTACTTAATACTGATTACAAAATTTTTAGTAAGATAATAACAAATAGGATTAAGAAATGTTTAAATAAAATAATTAATATAAACCAAAGTTGTGGGAGGATGGGAAGGAAAATAACAGACAATCTAATCTCAATAAATGCAATAATAAATCTTCTAAAAACCAAAAATGAAAAGGGAGTCATGTTTCTATTCGATCAAGAAAAAGCTTTCGATCGAATGGAGCATGACTTCATTTTTAAAACTTTAGAAAAATGTGGTTTTGGACCTAATATAATAAAATGGATTAAAGCTATGTATAAAAATATAACCTCCAAGATAATTATTAACGGGGCAATTACAAAAGAAATACAAATTAATAGGTCAGTCAGGCAAGGCTGTCCTCTATCTATGTTACACTATGTAATAGCAATTGAATCCTTGAATATAAATAACAACTGTAACACCAATATTCAAGGAATTAAAATACCTAATATGGCGAAAGAATTTAAAAATATTCTACATGCAGATGACTGTACAAACTTTGCCAGAAATGAATTCTCATTTATACACTTGCAAAATGAATTCACACAATTTGGAAAAGCCTCTGGCTCTCTAATAAATCATGACAAACTGAAATTTTATTAATAGGAAACTGGAGAGGAAACCACTCAGGTCACCCTCCCAACTTGATCAAAGAACAGGTTAAAGCATTAGGGATTTTTTTTCGGAAAGAACTCTGTTCACAGAAACTATCGTGAACTACTACTCAAGATTAACCAGCACATTGAAACTTGGACTGACACAAGATTAAACCTAGCCGACCGAGTACAGGTTGCTAAAACCTACATGTATAGTCAATTAAATCATACACTCAGTGTGGTACACCTTACTGAAGCCATGATTGGAAACTTAGAGCGGATAATACTGAGCTTTTTTTGGCAAGATAAAATACACTACTTGAAGAAAAACTATATATGCAGACCTAAAGAAAAAGAAGGATTAGCTTTGCCGAACTTAAGTTTATACCAGAAATCTCTTATTTTAAATAAATTTAAGAATGTAAATAATGAACCTAAGCTTCCGTGGGAAGCATTGTATATATATTGGTTTGGATGTATCTGCAGATTCAATACAGACATATATAAAAACAATCAATTAAGTAAATTATTACAACCCCCAGGATATTTTAAAAGAATTAAAGAGTTAATATACGTGCATAGGGATAATCCAACATTATGGATAAGAATACTAATATATATAAATAACTGCTTGATTTTAAAACACAGGAAAAACATAAAATAGAACTTAAATTTCCTCATTTAGACTGGTCAGTCATTTGGAGAAATTGAGCAAGTATAGGAATTGCCTCCATACAAAGTAGGCTCTTCCTAGACTTGCACGACAAATGGCTGACAGGCGAAATAACATTCAAAAGACATTTAATAACAATAATACCTAAGTGCAGAATATGTGGAAAATATATAGATTAAAGAAAAAAATCACTTAATTTTACAATGTCCTAAACTAAATATGGAAAGATTAACACTTAGAAATAAATTTAAAACTTTTAATAGGAACATAGAAGATAACCAACTATTATATACTAATGGTATAAATGACAAAAGAGCATATAATGATACAATTAATTTTATTAATAAAATTATGAAAACCAAAATAGACTTTGAAAATTGATTATTTACCTTATATAGACCTGTGAGATTCTTTCACCATTATATACATAACAGATATACAAAACAAGAAACTGACTAACGGGGAGATCCAATGCTGCGAGGCCTAAGCTACGTGTCTAACGTGAGGTAGTACGGCTCGCACCAGATCTCTCCAAAAGTTAGTTCCATATCAAGCATACACATTAAATCTATTCTATTCTTTTCTTAACTGTTTTCTCTCTTGCTCTCCTATAGCACACACTAAAATGGCTCTAACAGACCGAGAGATGCGGTATACAACTTCATCTCCCGAGTCAATATAAGCCATAAGAATAAATAAATAACTCTAAAAATTCGACCTATGATGCCTGTCCTAACATATACACAATGTACTATACAAAACAAATAGCACTAAAACATATAGTACACAAAGGACACCGCTCGATCCTTGGCAAGGATCACTATCATTAAATAAACTCCGAAACCAGCCAGGGTTAAAGAGTATTAAAACATTAGATTAGGAATGGTGTATAAACCCTACAATCAAAATTAAAAAAAAAAAAGGAATTCTATAAAAAGCACATTCAACACTTACATAATTGGGGGAAACAAAAAAAACAAAAACAAACATAAAACCCATTAACTTTCGGCACTAGGGGGTTCCTCAAATGATGTTAATTCTGAGAGGAACCACACCAGGAAAAAAAAAGTGAGTACAGCAGAAACTCTGCATTGTAATTCATTGTTACTGGCAGGAGTGCCAAGCTTACATCATTGTAATTACAAACTTGGGCACGACAAAGGCAAATTCAAACAGCAGTTCATCGAGTCGAGTTCTTTTTAAAGGAAATAAAGAACTATCTTCAACACTAAGTTTAAGTTGTTCTATAGCTACGCCCCTAACATAAAAAAAAATGTTCATAATAAAGGATTTATATCCTTGCGGATCAGCTGTAACCATAAAAATTCCTACTTACTTTCACGGTAATTCAATTAAATTCATTCCTACCTTTTACTTGAGGTTGATTTTGCCCAGGTTTCTTACCCGATTCAACGCCAGACAGACGTTATGGAACACTGAACAGTGCGCATACAGGCTTTGAGTTAACAATATATGGCAATCATGTATGACCTTGGCGAGACAGTCAACAATAATGGTACATACTTTACTCATTACCGTACTATTACCGATAGAGACAACAATACACCCAAAAGCACCGTGTGTAGAAGCGGTTGAAATTCCAGGAGAAAACATTCAGTCAATACAAATATTTATTTATTATTAAATTGAAAAAGTAATTTCCAGACAGCTGTTGAACCTTTCGCATAGCCGCTTTTTCCTTGTTACTTCCTCGTAACGATCCGTTTCTGTATTCAACTTATCTAGGCGTCATCGGTGGGATGGACGTTCTTAAGCACATTTACCTATTCAGAAATATACTCCATTCAGACTGATACTCTGATTTCAGTTTAAACAATAGTTATTTAAGTAACGCATGCATATGAAATGTAAATTACAAATTTCCTCAGTCTTTCTTGGTACTCCCTCGTAACAACGCGTTTATGTTGACATAGAGGACGCTGATTTAACTTTAATTTATATGGTACAAGTTTTTCTTGTAAATAAGCACAGATTATAAAAATAGAGCCACGGACGATCAATACACCCGAGTCAGTTTGCATGCACAGAAGGAGACTGGATGTAGAGTGGTGGAAAGTTTATTTGCCCCGACAGTAAATTCAGAAAGGATATCTACAATGATCTACTGCAGGGAAAAAAAGATAATTTGTGAGAAAAAATTACGATATATATATATATATAAGCCATTTTGATAGAATCTCATCTGAATTTTTTCTGACCACATGAATCACTTTTGCCCAGTGTTAACAGATGCTGGGTCATTAAGAGCCGACTATTTAATCTCGGTAAGGGGGGAGGGGATTTTCTTTTTGAGTCGGGATGTTTTCTTTTCTTTAACCTCAACTGATGTAATGGACGTGAACAATTTCTGGCTGTAAAACAGACCAAGATTATTTTTCATAATTGGAATATGGATTGTAAAGGTGAGAGAATATATGGTAATATGTAAACGTGTATTCAATACTACAGGTGCGCGGTATACCAGTTTACCTGGTTTTTTTTTTTTCCCGTGGTACGTACTACAGTACTTTTTCACTATACCCGTATTTCGGTAGTTTCCGTCAGTAAGGAATATACGGAAATTCCCGAGTAATATTGTTACGAATTTAATGATATTAATAGCAGGTTTCCATTTTTCATGACAAAGTAATTCAAAAAGTAATTGAGTTTTATATTGAAACACTTATTTAATTTTCAAAATTAAAATTATATTTATAATCCTTTAATCACATTTTAGTCATGTGTCACGTATGTAAACTTGGTGGCCAAATGGGATGGTGTGAGCGATGTTTGGGCCAAATCCATCTTTTGGAAATATTTCGGACCTCTTTTTAAAAGAACGTAATTTTTTTTTAGTTATTTGCTATCGTATGATAATGCGTCATCTGCATATATTCCATTGTAAGACTGTAAATAAAAGCCTTAGATTTTCAGGACAGCCGTTTGTTTTCTGTTTGAATTTTACGTAATGTCTCAATTCCACTAAATATGTTCTCGTTTGTTGAGTAAGTTTGTTTTATATTTACTTGCCCTCTCTGATATATATGTCTTGTCCGGATATTTGCGTCCCACTCAGTTTCCCTGCCTATTATATCAATAGTGTACCAAGTAGATTGTTAGCTTCGGTGTCAACAATTCCATTTCCATCAACAAGCTCTCTAATGTCAGCATAATGACCATCTCAGTGCGTAAAATATAATGCAAGTTTAAGGATCCCATTTTAGTTACAGTTTTGGATTACAACTTGTACAAAAATTAATAATTAATACAGCATATTCATCTGCCATAAGGCACTGACCATTTAATTTAAGGGGAAACGGTCTGCGATTTTCTTTTCAAATGAGATGTTTTCTTTTATCTCAAGATAATTATTTTTCTTCAGTTAATATAATGGATATGATATTGTCTTAATTTGTTATAAATCAGAGCAAGATAATTTTTCAGCTACTGACAGACAGAACATTACATTGTTGGATCTTAATATATATGCAGTATATCGTGGTAAGTACTGCGTTATGTTATACCCTAGTACAATTTTTTTTCTTCAGGTACCCAGCTCTAGTTTAAACCCAAATAGCTATATAGAAAGGTAATATAAATGACGATGCTAAGCGAGCGTGCCAACAAGAGAGGAGATAGAAGTATTACTTACAAGACTAAATGAAAAAGTACGGTGATGGTACAAACCACAGGAAACAATTACCGCAGAAAACTGGTAATAACCGCCCACCTCTAGTTTACACTGTATTCAATAGCTTATTGTTAGGGTTATGAAATGTAATTGGGTATGGCATTAGAAATTGTATTTAGTAAAAGTAGTTCGAAATAGGCAACAGAGATTACAGTCGAAAATAGACAAGTAGAACAGGAAAGATTAGACTCATACAGGCAGAAGATTAGGATTAGAATTAGACAGGCAGAAAAGGAAAGATGAGAAATTCAGGCACGTTAGAAAGATGCATAGACGGGCATTAGAATAAAGACTAGGGGATAGATTGTGGGTCTGACTAGGGAAGAAAAAACGTCCTAAATTTCACTGCCACCCCCACCCCGGCACAATTTGATTAAGATACGGATAAAATTGATTGTCATTAGTTTTGTTTCTTTTATAATCCAGTTGTTTCACTTTTTCTCTAAATGCGCCAAGTGTAGGTGACAGTATATATCCCTTTCTGACTCCAATTGTTGTTTAAAACCAATCTTCTCTACTGCCATTGATGAGGACGGCACTGGTGACTTTGTCATAGAGGTGCTCAACAACCTGCACCTGGTTTGAGCTGATGTTATACTTCCTCATAGTTGCCCGTAAGGCTGCATGCCATACCCTATCAAAGGCCTTTTTGAAATCTATAAAGACGTGGTTTAGATTCTGCTGATGCTGAAGGTATTTCTCGCAAAGGAACCTGAGATTGAAGATTTCTTCTGTGGTGCTCCTTCCTCCTCGGAAGCCTGCCTGTTCTTCAGCAATAATTTTCTCTCCCCGAGGCTTTAATCTGTTAAGAATTATCTTCAGCCTGAGTTTGCTCGGGTCACTGATCAAACTGATGGTTCTGTAGTTTTGGCATAGCTGTAGGTTTCCTTTCTTGGGGAGCACGATGACAAGGATTGAGTCCATGTGGTGAGCCATTCTCCTGTCTGCCATATCTTGTTTCAAATTGTTGTTAGGACTGTGACTATCTCTTCTCTTCCTGCTTGAATGAGCTATGCTGGTATGTCGTCAATGCCGGCTGACTTTCCTTTCTTTAGTGACCTAACTGCAATTTCCACTTCATGAAGAATGGGGTTGTCATCAATTTCTTCTGCCTGAGGGCAATTTAGTACTGCTAGATCTCCTTGGGTCTTATGATTGTACAATTCTGAGTTGTATTCTGTCCATCGCTTGAGGATCTCTTGATCTTCTGTGAGGCATTTTCCTGATTTGTCTTGGATGGTGGTAGTTTTCCCTTGTTTATGGGTTGCGAGATCTTTCACCAGTTGATATGCCATTTTGCTGCCATTTCTACTCAGACTGTCTTCGATTTTGCAGCATTGTCTTTCTATCCAGGATTCCTTTGCCTTTTTCATGCTTTTCCTGATCATGTTTATCTCACTGTATTTTCTAGCTCCTTCATGATCTCTTTTTTCCCTTTTTCAGTTCTCTTCTTTTGTCGCATAGTTCAAGGACATCTGTTGTTACCCAGGGTTTCTTTGTTCGACGATATTTGCCAATGATCTCGGTAGCTGTGCTAGTCAAAGCAGTGTTGAATGTGGTTGTTAAGGACTCTAGGTCGGTGTCTTGGCTGTCCAGGGCTATCAAAGGTGCAAAATGACCGCCTATCATTGATTGGAAGGCTTCTGCGACTTTTGGATATTTCAATATTTCAAGGTCAAATCTGATTCTTGGTTGGTTAGACTTTTTGACCATTTTCAGGTGGAGGCGAAACGTTGTCATTAATAAGTCATGGTCACTTCTAATATCTGCTCCTGGAAAACTTCGTGTTCTGGAGATATTCAGTCCTGTGCAGAATCGTTTTTTTCACCAAGATGTAGTCAATCTGGTTGTGATGTCCATCTGGACTGTGCCAGGTCCATCTTCTAGATGCTTTGTGAGGGCCGATTGTGTTGGATTGTTGTGGGCAGCAAACTCCAAGAGCTTGAGTCTTCTTTCATTTGTTTCTGCATTGCTGAAAGGTCCACAGGTGCTTTGCCAGTTTGTCTGTGAATCAACTCCCACCTTTGCATTCCAGTCTCCTTGTACAAACAGAATGTCCTTCTTGGGTGAGTTGTCAATGACATCTTGCAGTTGGTTATAAAGTTTCTCCAGTTCTTGTCATCATAGAGATGTGGGTGCAGAGGCCTGTATGATTGTGATGTTGAAGGGAGTCGACCTCAGGCGGATATTAACGTTCCCTCTTGAGACTGGGCAGCAACAAATAATGCTGTTCAGAATGCCCTTGTAGACAAGAAATCTAACGCTATGATTGTGTTTGTCCCCTCTTCCGCTGAAGTAGAGCTTATGCCCTTCATCTGTTGTTATTTCGCCAAGGTTTTTCCAGCGCACTTCGCAGAGACCAATAATGTTGTACCTCTCCAACTCATGTGTAAGTTCTTTCAACTTTCCCACAGCCCTCAATGTTCTAACGTTCCATGTAGCGATGATGATGTTGTCTCTCCCATGGATCTTGGTAGTTGGGGCACCAGTAGCATACTTGTCACCTCCGTCCTGGTGTGCAGCGGAAGACGCGGTCATTGTTGACCCGGGTTGCGACAGATCAGGTATGGAAGAATTGTTAGTTGTCTTCATGTGGTGTGTCAAGAGCAAGATACAGCCTTGCGAGCCTATCCCTCTCCAGAATGGATGATCACAGCCGAAATCCACTGATATAATGTGGCACGCCCTGGCCCTGAGCACGTGATCGTTGAGCTTATCTTGGAGTCATTTCGCCCAGGCCGTTGACTTGTTACGTATTGGCTCGTTCAAAGTAACACAAAGAAAGAGTGAAGACAACAAGCTTTGTAAATTTTAACAAAAATAATTTATTTCCCTAGAAAACACGGTGAAAAGGTAAATAGATGAAACAAGACTTACGATTTACGAAGAAGATCCAAAAATTTGTTCTAAATTTGTGAAAACACACAAGTCCTGTGAAATAAACAGTTCTAATTTGATATAGTCTGAATCTCAGTTCCGTTCCAAGATGGCGGATGATGACGTCAGACGAAGGCCAACACAAATTGTCCAGAATTTTCACTGTGAATCACGATTTGAATTGTTCTGCTGCAATTTAGAAATAGTTTCAACAAATGTCTTTGTCCAAAGCCAGTAAGCCTGTTCTCCAGGGAAAATAATTATTTAGAAAGTATATGAAGTACAGCTACCACCACTAACAACACACATGTTGTTCCTAATACGTACGAATGAACAAACACCTCTTTCCAGCACAGAAATACCTTTTCCTTAAGGTATCAGAAACTCTACAAGATGTTATGATGTGACTCTCAAGTATGACTGACTACGACTATGACTATAACTAAAAATTTCTTACAGGTAACTGAGCATTTAAAACAAGCTAATGCGTCATTACATGTACACACGCACGAAAAACACGTGTGATTTCGAAATCACTACAATGCGTAAACAAGTATTATTTTGAAATAACGTGGTCACAGCCAATCATTTACATAGCTCTTTCTCACTGTTTACTTGATACGAAAAACCGTCATGCAAAAATCGTGCTTACACGAGTCACATTTACGTTTTAAATAAATACGATGTTTCTAACAAACTATTAGACCCATGCAAACATAATCATCATAATAATAATAATAACATTTAGTGGTATAAAAATAAAATAAAAATGAAACAAAGAATTAGAAGAATTTAAATTTTAACACATATGTAATTTAACTACAGGGTCGTAACAGACTTCTTCAACATTTTCCTGGAAAGGATCATGGAGGATGCCTTGCATGACCACAAGGGCACTGTCAGCATCGGAGAAAGAACAATCACCAACCTTCGCTTCGCAGATGATATTGATGGTTTAGCAGGAGATGAAAAAGAACTGGCTGACTTGCTTGAGCGCCTCGACACAGCCTCCATAGCATACGGTATGGAGATTAGCGTCAAACCAAACTGATGACAAACAACACCAATGGCATCAGTGCCGAAATAAAGGTCAGTGGTCAGAAGCTGGAAAGTGTCACAAGCTTCAAGTGCTTGGGACCAGTTATCACAGATGAGGGTTCCAAACCAGAACTACTTTGCAGGATTGCCCAGACAACAGCAGCAATAACAAGATTGAGACCAATATGGAAAGATACCAGCATTGATTTTGGTTCCAAAATAAGGTTGATGCACTCGATTGTCATATCCATCTTTCTGTATGCTTGTGAAACATGGACGCTCACATCAGTTCTACAAAGAAGGATTCTAACCTTCGAAATGAGATGCTACCGCAAGATCTTGGGCATCTCATACATTGACCATGTAACCAACGAAGAAGTCCACAACAGGATCCAACGAGCCATCGGATCCTATGAAGACCTCTTGAACACTGTAAAAAATCGCAAACTGAAGTGGTACGGTCATATCTCAAGATCATCTGGACTGGCAAAAACAATCTTGCAAGGCACAGTGCGAGGGTGCAGAAGAAGAGGCAGACAGAAAAAGAGGTGGGAAGACAACATTAAAGAGTGGACATGCATGGGATTTGGAAATTTCCAAAGGGCCGTAGAGAACAGGGAAAGATGGAGAGAGTTGGTTGTAAAGTCAACTGTGGTGCCCCAACGACCTCTTGGGTTAAGGGATTGATGATGATGCGCCAGGTGTAGCAAAGTTTTACTACGACCGTGTTGGTCTTATAAGAATACGAAAGTACATAACAATTTTAAAAAATGTTTCATACGTTAACTATCATTGGTATCCTTGTTGATAGCATTATTAAATGTTTTCCATAGCATCTGGTTAAGGATCTTTCATGTCTTCTGTTAGTAAATACAGAACGGGCAAAAGCTGCATATCTAAGTTTCACACAATGACGCCGTTTTGATTTATGGCATGAATAAATGGTCGCTAACACAATACCCGCATACATTAGTCGCGCACCATAAGGCAAAGTTCATATCAATTTGTCAAAACTTGATTGGGTTGCTTGACCAACATCCACATCCTCCTGTGACTTGAAAAGCAAGTAGCCAATAGCTGTTGATTTTAAACAAAACTCCCTCTGACAGAAAGACGCTGAGGCTAAGAAACGCTTCGTTAATGCTCGTTCTCCCCTAATAAATGTAGTTACATACCGGCGCAATGTTTTTGAAATTCTTGCGGCAATGCCGCTACTAAACTCTACTTAGCAAGCTCCAATATTGCATATGAATGTCTTACTGACCAATCCTTTGGTTAGACTTGTGGCTCAAGAACAAGCGATCCTCAGTTGTTCTGTCTTGGAAAGATTTCGTTCAGCCCAAAAAAATAATTTTTGTCATCCAGTAAATAAAAAAATGCAAAAAAATACTCCCATGTATTTTGTTTCAGTTTCCGTTTCCTATGTTTAGCACGACAACGCGAGCAAATCCCATAATCGTTGAAACGGAACCTGAGCAACACTTTCAATCCGTAAAAGCAGGGTTGTATGGACATTTTATAACAGCAGTAATCAGTCTACAGTTTCCGCTAACGTCTCACATGAAAGCTTTACAACTAGCTTTGCGTCTGTTTGCCACTGGAGACATCGGTGCGAGAGTATCAAAGTTAACATACAAGCGTCGGTATTTTCAACCACCTGACCATCTCTGGCTTTCGCAAATAGAAACTAGACCATATTTACCTTAAAAGTGAAAACACTGGTGAACAGCCAGACAAGGAATACGAATCATTGGCGGCGCCTAAACTACGAAAAGAAGTCTCCTAATATACTGTGGTTCCTGAATGAAAATAGTACCGATATGACCTCAAATATGGCTGCCGTGGCAACCATCTTAAAAAGTTTCCTCTCGTTTTACCTCATAAATAGAAGGTGATATCGACACCGGAGGACGTCTTATAGCACATAATTGGTCCTGAATTAAAATTATGCCGATCTATCATTTAATATGGCAGTCATGGCGCCATCTTGAACACCTTGCAATTCCTACTCCTCCAGAATTTATGGTAATATGGTTTTCAAGAAAAAAACGTCTATGATATCTTGTTGATGATAAATTAAATTGGTACCCAGCAGACATCCAACATGGCCGCCAAAATGAACATTTTGAAAATCTTGTCACTAATTCTCCTGCATCAATCGTTATGCTAGTTAGGTATTTTCACCAAAAACATTTTAATGGTTTCTAGTTTGTCACAAATGAAAATTGTGCCGATCTTACATCCAATATGGCTGTCACAGTGGCTAATTTGAAAACCTTGCCGCTCAACAATATCGTAGATAGTTTAAATATTCAGTAGTTTTAAAGAATAAATAGTCTTATCTTGACTTCCTGGAAATTCTTTTGGTACGGTACATCAGACCCCGTGAGTGTCTCGTTTGTTTCTAGTTTAAATATAATGACCAAAGCACATCAATCGTAATTAAATCCTAAAAATAATAAATGTCCGAACATGAAATTCCATGTATGCTTTGTAATTAATATGTAACCATTATTTAAAAATCATCTTGTATACTTGCTTTATATATTTTCTTTGACCTACGACAACTGAACACTTTTTAATTTAAATGTCATATTCATAAAATATCTTGTAGTGATGCATGAAATTCTACCAACATTGTCGCGTTTAAAATCATTTCTGTGCACTTTTTAGTACAATATGTAATTTGTTTGTTAAACTCTAATATCAGTTAAATTGGGTATAGCTTGGGCAAATTCCCATACTTCTGCGCCACATGTCAATATTTCTTAATTTTCTTTCCATCCCAGACATATTATGTTGGCATGTTTTGGGTGCCCTGCATTCACCGTGTACAAAAACGAAGTGCTCAACAGTAGTTAATGGGGGTGATGTAGCGACACGTAGACTATGTTAAAAAGTGTCCCGGCACTATGGCGACAAGATTTATAGCGACAATGGGAATTAACATTACAGACAGGGTCCCGGCACTGGCGACAAGGGGAAATTTAACGTGGGGAATTTTAACATGGGTGGGCCTGTCTAGCGACAAGAAGAATGGAACAGGGGTGACGTCACGGTACTGGACACTGGAAACAATGTTGCAAGTGGCTGACCTCAATCTGGCGGAACACTGGCAACAATGTGGCAAGGGGCTTACCTGAATCGCGCTACTTTAGGTAGGGACAAATACAACAGAGATATACATAGACATAGACATAGACAGAGACATAGATAACAAATACATCAATATGGCAAGAGAGAACAGATATCTTTTCGAGGCAATGGAGTGGTCCTGAAAAGGGCCGTTTATCTTTCTTCTATTTTCTCTCCTTTTCTTTTTCTCCACCACCACCTTATTTTCTCCATTACATTCTTCTTCTTTTTTATTTATCTTCTCCTTTTCATCCTCCTCTTCTTCCTTCTCCTCTATCTCCTTATTTTTCCTTTTCTCATTCTCCTCTTCTCTTTCCAGCTTAGCATGGTAAGCTCTGATTTGTTCCTTTTCCTCTTCATCCTTCTTTTCTAATTTCTCCTGTTTGATTAGTTCCTTTAATATTTCTTTCCCTTTTTTCAAATTATTTATCTCCATATTCAATCTGTGCGGGCTATAAACCCCATACTGCATCCTAACCAACATTTCCTCCACCATGCTTATTGTATCCACCACCTCTTGCAATTTTATCATCTTCTCCATATGGTTTGAAGCCATTTTTTTATTCAATGTTGAATGGCGCGAATAATGAACGCTCCAATTTTTATACGTCTGAAGCACGGATGTGAAGGAAAACATCCCCTCTTACCAACTACGCATTTCACCTATCAAACAATCCATAGTGATGAGAATGCTATCCTAAAATAAATTTTATACAAAACCACTATACTTTCAATCAATATATAGTTGGAGAAGGACATTTGTTGCCTACAAAACACACCATTACCTACAATCACATCAGCAAAGGAGTTAGTGTTTAGTGGCACTATTCCACATGCACACAAAACACTCATGAGTATAGGGACAAAGGGTTTGTTAAGGGAAATACACACACAAAGAACGTACGCGCTCACACATACACACAAACAAATACACATACAAACGTACGCTCACGCACACAAACACAAACAAAACTACACACACACACATACACAAACGTACGCGCACTCACACACACAATGATATTTTTTGGCAACTTGATCAGTCTCTCTTTTCTAGAGATCTGGTTAGCCCTGAGAAGGGCTTTTTTATAACTGCAAATACACCTGGTTAATGGTGACATGTCCCAAGCCGGGCACCACAGACACATCGGCGGCTCCAGTCCTGCTTCCAATTGATACGTCTTGTTGAGAGCGCAGAGGGGGGGTTGGGTTGAGTGGTCTCATCATCCAAGTTTTCACTCTGAGGCATAGTGAAGACTTCCCTCTGTCTTCTATTCTGCACCAGGGGATGATGAGGTCTCCTTATCTCCTGCCGACGCGATCCCACTCTTGCCGCTGTATCTTCAACTCCTCCTCCCAGTATTCCATTTGGGGGACAGCGGCTCTTGGTACTGGTGGTAGTGGTTGTGGCTGTGGCTGACGTGGTAGCGTTTGCGTCCTCACCTCAGGCTTCACCTCACACAGGGGCCTAAGTATGAGGTGAGGCAGGATCTCTCTCTTCTTTTCCTTCTCCTCTTCTTTCTTTTTCTCCTTCTCTTCTTCTTCAATCCTAGCTGCCTCTGCTATGGGTTCCATGGCCAGCTCGTCCAGTATGCGCCTAGCATACTCCAGGTGCACTTGGAGTTCAAGACGTTTGCTTATTCTGCTCATTTTCTTTTATGTTGTCTCGTTGATGATGGGTAGCCAGACTGACGAACGCTCCGCGTTATATCCCTAAAACGCGGACGTGAAGTAAAACATCCCCTTACACAAAAGCTAACAATACTCATAATTATAACCAAAAGACATGGAACGCGCGGACCTAAAAGAAACATTCACGTTCACTTTTTACCTACAAACACACTTTAATACCACTCCTACTTATAAAAAACACACAGATTAGGCAAACGAAGTGTTTATAGACACACTTCTATTTTTGTAACCTACCAACACACAAAGACAGACAAATATTTTGGCAATTTAACTAGTAATTGTTTTCTAGATTGTTGGGGATATCCCTGAAAAAAAGGCTGTTTTTTATGGGGTTCTGGCAATCTCGTATCGTCTAAGATTGCGTCCCCGTCTGGCTGCGGGCTTTCCCACAGGATAGTGTCTGTTTCTGCGGAAGGAGGAGAACTCTTTCGTGTCCACACAGCAGTCCACAAAACCTCTGTCTGGCTCCTGCTGTTGTTGCTGCTGTTGCTGTTCTCTGCTGTTTCTTTAGTCTATACTTCTCGGTCCATTCTTCTTGCTCTTCTTGATTTCGTATTTAAACACCTCTTTTATCAGGTCTTGGACCACTTTTAACATCCTGACATTTTCAATCTCATCAGGCTTGGGTATCAGGCTTTGCCTGACACGATGTAAATTCATGTGGGCTTCGTTCAGGTTTGCTAGTCTTGAATACATCTTCATAGGTGGACGAGTCAACAATGGATGGCCAGACTGGAGACCGCCACGATTTATATGTCTCAGACGCGGACGCAATAGAAAAACATCCCTACGGTTTTGTTGGGTAGGAACACTGTTATAACTTATCTCATGGTGAGGAATAAAGACGTCAAAGAGCATGTATAATGATAAAAAATTTTGAAAACAAACCACTAACACTTTTTTTAAAAAAAATAACATTTTTATTTAACCAACAAACAACACATAATATAACATCAATTGATACAATATCAAAGAACACATTTCTGACAAGGTTGACAACGTTGTGGAGTCAAGTTAGACTTCCACGGATGGAAGTCATTTGGCCATTGATGTACACTACATTTACTAGCTAAAGACGAGATATCCATAATGGTCACAACACCATCGATCTACATTTTCGTCGTTTCTAGAATAGTCACGATCAAAATAAGTCACTAAATGTTCTAAGGGATATCCAAGACTACGTTGATGAAGAAAATACACACAATATTGTCCTCACACCATGGAATATGTGCTTTGTAATTTCACATTACTGAAGAGAGTCGTCTGGGCATTTCTTCTGATGAAGTCGATGGTGTCGTCTTCCAAAGGCAGTAATCCATACGAATCAAAATACTCCACACAACCAGATTTGGGAAAGTAGACGGCTATCCAGTGGGTTCCTGGGAGATGATTGTTATCCGTGTTGATGACATTAGCTTGATGGTCTTTAGGTTTGAGATGAGGTAGTTCATCTTTAGCGCACACGACAGGATTCCACGAAGCGATCGAACTGTTTTTTAAAAGGTAATAAACTTCCCAGGTAGCCATTTTTGTTTTGTTTTTTTGCTTTTTTTCACAGGTAATGATAAGTCAACAATTCAATCCTGACTTTTGGCTTGAAAATGGCTGTCAGGTAATTGTCTCTTCGCTTCGTCTCCGTACTCTGAGCTAAGAGAGATTCGATGCGATGGATATCTAGAGCAGTCAATGGAGGGAAAGAATGATCATGCAAGTCTATATACCACTGATGCAACACTGCTTCTTCCGAGATGAGACCCCAAGCGTCCGCTAGATACTTGTCCAATTTTTCTTCTTGACTCATCATCAGGCATTTATCATGTTGATTTTGACTGGGATGATCGTTTTGATATCCATAGCAATCTTTCGTGGTGAACGCTGTAATTATTTCCACCAAATGTTTAGCAAAACAGGAGAATATTGTTCTTGTTCTGGCCATCAGGCCATCATCATGTCCTCTTCGTCTTTGTCTTTTTTGGTGGTGGTTCTGCTTCCACGATATCCTCCCATTCCATTTCCAAAGATTCTTTTCCATTTATGGATGGATAAGAGTCTTCAGTAGCTTCTAATAGTCTAGAATGACTTCTCTAAAACTGTTGATTTATATCGTATTATCAAATTCGGCATAAAGGATGACGTTCACCGTGTTCTCTGCACGTATAGGTTTTGCAAACTGAAGTTCCACACGAATCTAGTCGAATTTTATAGGATGGAAATGTCCCTCGTCGCTGCCTTGATCTGGAGTGAAATCAAAGGACCACAACGCGTAACCTCCTGCATAATCGTCGTACCTAATGTCATGACTGCTGTTGGTCCCTAACTGTCCGGTGGCTTCGTACAGGGACAAGTAAGATCTCAAGTAATTCTTCTTGGTATCTTCAAAATTAGGTTCGAAGGGTCTGGTACACAAGATTTTGCCATCGCTACTGACTTCGATTTTGGTCACGTTGTAATTCTGAAAGTCGAAGGGATTTTCCTTGTAGGTTCCGTTGAAGGCTCTATTTTTGACGATGCCAACGAGTAAATGTTTGGGTAACTGTCCTTGAAACAGATGGTCTTCGATCATGGATTGATGACCAGCGGGAATGGTGAACGTTTTTACGTTAACGCGTCGTATCGGATACTTGGCGGTCGTTCTGCTTAAAGTGTGACTGATGTCGTTTCCCACTTTAGGTAACACTTCCACGCGTCGTACGTAGAGTCCGGCTTCTTGAATGATGGTTTTATAAGCGGTAACATCATCAGTATCAGCCATCAGATGGAAAGGGGTACTGCTGAGATTCAATCTGAGACGGACATCTACTTCAGTCAGCAAATACTTCTCTTGCAACCACATATCCAAATGCAAACGATCCATCAGTTCTAAACTACGGCTTTTTTATTTTCTCATCACGGTCTTTAAATCCCACATTTTCTTCCGCTATTGTGTCGAACGTGTCCCTTATATCAGGTTTCCATACCACGCAGGCATCCAGATGGGTGTTCTTGGCTTCTTTTCCGTACGTCAAGAGATTTTCCAGGTACGCTCGGTAAGGGTAAGTATCCATGCTGCTGCTGACAAGTTTGTTTTTCAAGTACAAATCCACTTTGCTGAACAACGAATGGATGAAATTGTTGACGGGAGCTACTTCTTCTTCGCCCTCTAGATCGGAGTTGTCCTTTTCGATCACTTTGATTTTCATGTACAAGTAACTGCTATTCAAATCGATGTAATCTTCGGGCTGTCCTTTGATTTCAAACTCTATTGGAGCTGATCCTGAGTCCTCGACAGAGGAGACGGGATGAAATTCTACCCATTGGGATTCTTGCATTGTCATCATAGTGGATGGCATAGCAAACAGATCCAGTTCCGATTTGGAACATGCGTAAGACTCTCGGTGCATCATTTTTTCTCTGTATTATAATAATCAAAAACGTCTAAATCTCGGACGCTTCTTCTTTTCTTGGTCTTTCTAGCTCCGGGGGTGTGAAGGCCTCTGGAGGGGTATCTTCGTCGTCGTCTCTTTCTGCCTTGTCATTGCTGTGGTGTCAGGGAAGCAGCAATGTCTGACTTAGCAGCGTCTAGGGCATTTTTAGGAGTTTCTCGTAGACCCAAAATGTCTTTGCCCGTTTGAAGCAAGACATTTTTGCCTGCTCTCGAGAAAGCTTCTTTGGGGTTTTGTTTGTCAATGGTGACATTTTGGAGAAATTCTTTGCCTTGCGTCAAAGCGGCATCTTTCAGGGCATGCAATCCTCTTGTCACCATCAGTTTCAAAACGGGGCCACCAAACGAAACGCCGATTTCAGCTTATCTCCTAAACCATGTCCTCGCTGTCGAGCGATTCCTCAGTACTCAGGATACATGACTCACAAGTCGTTAGAGAATCGTTTTCGAAAATGGAGTTTCACCGAGACTTTCCCTTTCGTGCATGGAATATTTTGTCCCAGATCTCCTTTAATAGTAATGTTGACGCTGTCGAAATACAACTTACTGACGGGCACATAATGAGGATGTACAAATTTGCGGTGAACGTGATAGGTGTTTCCACCTACCTCCTCAGCGGCCCTGGCAGAATCCACTTTGAAAGGAATGACTCGCAGTAACGGTACGGAGGTGTGTCCCACCACATTGTACTCCACCACATCGTAGTACACAAAGATCAAATTCAGTCATTGGTTCAGTTCTACCGGGGAACGAAACAACTTCGCAAAAGACAAGTTGTCGTAAACGACTGGTAATTCGGTATTCTTGATCATCATCATCATCATCTGACCGTCCCCACCCAAAATGTCACTAAGACACACACAACACGACGAACCAAATTGGATTGCATATATTGCTCGTAAAAATAGTTGCTAATTCACCACAGTCTGAATACTGTCATTGATTTCCTTCCATGGTAATCGTTGTATCACTAATGATAACGGTCGTGGCATGGTAGCCAGTTTTTTATACCTTATTTTGTCGGAGGTGATAAATGTACTTTTTACACAGAACTGATCGTACTCCAGTGGCGAATCCAAATTGTGTAGTCACTAACTCACACTCCACACGTCGCACAGATGTTTCCTCTTAAAACAAGATTAGTCCGTGTAAAAGATTTTGGTAATCCTCCACTCTTCCTCTGAAATTCGGTGTAGTATGGCTAGCCTATAAGAAGTAGGATAAGTAGCAACCAAAGTCTTCTGGTCCTCGTCCAGTTGAACAATGTCTGACCACTGGAACGCTTTCACATGAATCAGTCCTCTTATAGCATTTAGGTACCAGTGGTTCAAACATTGGTGAAGTAACTGATGCAATTGTTCTTTGCGATGGACTTTATTTTGACAAACTCTTGGTAAATGCGTTTTCTCAACTCCACAGGCAAACCACAAATGTTCTCTTGTAAAGTATCCATCAAGAGAGTACTGAGGTTGTGGCATGGTAGCCAGTTTTTATATCCTCTTTTGATGGAAGTAATAAACATAGTGTCCTCCAAGAATCAGGAATCGCTGAGTCGTGGCCAATAGCCTCGTTTATACTTGTGACTGAAGAAGTGTCCTCCCATAATCAGTCTTCGTTTACTTTGAAAAAGAGCACAGTTTAAAAGTGTATAAATGATTCTGAGGTCGCGTTTCACTTGTATTTTGACAAACTCTCGGTAAATGCGTTCTCTCAACTCCACAGGCAAACCGTCAATGTTCTGTTGTAAAATATCCATAAAGAGATTACTAGGGTCCCACTAAAGGTAGGTAGTGACAGTGCGGAGACCATCGAGCATGTTCCAGGTAAGCGGAATCTTTCTGTTCCCACTGGTATAGTGACACACGGCAACTGCAGCACTTGACTTTATCACCTTTACCCAAGCAGATAAATCCGGCTCTGGCTATTTCTTCGGGGGTAGGTCCTCCCAAATATTTAGACCATTTTCCTTGGAAGCTTTGGAAACGACATTCAAAGTCTCAGTATTCAGACAAACACACAGAAAACGAATATTCTTCTTTCACAGGTTCATTTCAATGAGGGTACTGTGAAACCCGCAGCAGTTTGCTCAGGCATGAATGACATTCGTAGGGTGGTAGCCGAATGGTTTCACGTGGAGGATGACATTGACCATGAAATTCAGTAAAGAGTCCACGATAACGAGTGGTATCTCTTTCGCATCCATCAGGTTTGACACGCATAGCATCACTTTCCGTCGCAGGTATTGTACTAGTAGTAGTCATAGCAAAGTTCCCATGATGTGATACTAAATCGCTGAGGTCACAGCGTACGGCATCCCTGCCATCGCAAGGCACAGCATCGCACTCCACTTGAGAATCACCGAACTTGAATGGTGTCTGTTTGTTAGGAGGATTCGTCTGTCTCGCTTGAGGTTTGTCGTCAAATGAAAAATCGGTCTTGGACGTTGTCCCTTTTTATATTAGTCGGAATGACGTCTCGAGCTTCTAAATCTTTCCTTTTTTATGCCTAGTTTTGGAAGTGTTTCTTTTTCTGGACAACGGTACTACCTCCTCTAAGGTACCGTCATACCTGCACCGTAGTGTGATGGGTGGAAAGGCGATAGAAAGGTAAGGACAGTGCGGAGACCATCGAGTATGTTCTAGAATAGCTGAATCTTTATAGATACATCGATCCATACGCAACCTCAGACCACAACTGAAACACTGTACTTCGTATCCCAATCCAGTCTCAGCTACCAAGTAGACAAATCCTGTTCTAGCTAAACCATTCAAAGTAGGTAATCCTTCCCTATCCGTAGACCACTTTTGAAACGTTTCCAATCGACTGGCACATTTACAATAGTCAGGCAAGAAGACAGGAAAATGGTATGGTTTGAACTTGGAGTTCTCAGTGGGTCTCTCATTCTATCGATTCTTGCTGTGTCGAAGTCATCCTTCTTGTTGGTGACTATCGTCATGGAACCATTTTTTTTAAACCGGTGTGTCCGTACGGCTAAGTGAAGTGGTTGGGAAGTCGCACCCGCTTCTGGTACACGATTTGATATAGTTTTTTTTGGTATGTGGCTAAACGTACAAAATTGTGAGGTTGGTAGGTGGTCACTTTAAAATGTTGATCCTCTCTAGACTGCAGGGCTCTTTCAACACACCAAAGTTCACCACTTGACTCGTGCGATGATTGAGAGTCAATCCTTTCACTTTACTCTCGGTGTGCAGTTCTCCTTGAGGGCCCCGGCATTCGTAGCCGTATGATTTGGGACCGTCACTAGCAAAACTTAGAATCTTGTCGTTGGGGTGCTCGTCCGTCCGGATTCCTAAACAGTCTCCTTCGATGTCAGGGTGCCGGTGACCCAGGCGATCGATGTAGATGCAAATGTCCGTGTCAAAATACAGCACACGATCTCCTAAGAGTTCTAAAGCTTCGTACAGTTTTAAGCGAGCAGGGGCTGTCACGTAAGTCGCAATGATGACATTTCCAAATTCGTCGGCTTCTGCAAAGACCAGTTCTTCTTCGTAATTGACCAGGATCAATTCCTCACGAAGGACGTCCACGTGTTTCATGTATTTGGTTTTGTCGTGAATCATCTGGAAGTAGCGAGAAGGATCGGACAAATACTCCGTCTTGGGTAAACACGGTCGTTGTGCCATTTTGCCCCACAAGCAATTTAACATCATCTTGGCAAATGATCGCTTTCCTTCTTTTTTCTCCACGTGGTCTAAAGTGATGCCTTCCTGCTCCAAGTATTTCTCTTTGAAATTCTTTTGGTTGTTGGGAATGTGGCACTAGGAAGGATAGCCGCTTGCTTCTTGTTTCAGTTTCAAATAGGCATCCACGTAGTCTGCGATAATACCTTTCTGAGTCTCGTCACCCTTGTGGTACTGTTCTGTCTTGGGAAAGTGGTAAATTTCGTACACTTCTAACAATTGGTATCCCATGTCCAAAGCTTTAAACAGTTCCTCGCTGACCCACGTTCCTGTCAAGGCGTGTTCTTCCTGGGTGTGCTGACAAGATTGATCTTGGTTACACTTTTCGGCACAAGTACTGCACAAGGGTAACATCAGTTTTCCTTGGCAATGGCGAGGTAAAACGGGATGGTAAAAGTCCGTGGGAGTCAAGACTTTGCACTTAATTAATCCTTCGTATTGTCGAATGTTGTCCACGTCGATGTGTTCTGTTAGCAATTTCAGGTGCCCTGCGGAAACGTGACAATATTTGCATACGTAAGGATATAACTAACACACGTCCAAGTATTTGATTTCTTCTCCTTTCTCCTTGTCGGCGTGGTACAGCAAACAGGTGGCATTCGTCCGTCCTCCGTACAAACTATCCCGCTGGTTCAGAGGGTCCACTAGCTTGTAACTTTCCATGATGCTTTTAAACTCGGGATCGGTTTTCAAACGGTGATCGTACTCGTGTTCCTACATTTCCACCACTTGGTATCCTTGCTGTTCTAACTTCAAGCGCCTCTGACAAGTGGCCTCGTACATGTCTTCCATGGTATGTTGCAAAAACTGATTTTTAGTGTCACGTTGAGGGTAGCAGATGGGACATCCGTGAAATAAGCAACCGTTAAACTCGTACACGATCTTTGGGTTTTCTAAGTCCCAGCCGTCCATCGAATACGTTCCGATGGTCTTCTCGCCTCCTCCATTTAGGGCATGTGGAATCCATATATCTTCTTTGTCGCACAAGTAATGTAGCCCCCGTAGCGCTTTGACCGAGTATTGACGTTTGACAAAGTTCGTTGTTTGAGGGCGGATGACAGCCAGGGTGTTTTGGGGCATAAATCGTTTGCGGTACACTAGGGAACACGCTTTGGCATTGGTGCAGGCTTGTTTCAAAGGATCGATCCCTCCGTGCTCCATGAATAATTCTCGAAATTTCCACAGCAACGCCATAAAATGTCCACGTCGGATCGACAATTTTTTAACATTTCTTCCTGAAAGTCAAAGGGGTCCGAGAGGCGTGAGTGTGGTACCAAGCGTAGAAAGCTCCTCGTTGTTCGGTGCGCATGTTGTCGGGGTCGTAGTAGTGAGCACCAGGCAAATGGGGTAGAACGGCGTGTTGATTGGCTTCGGTATTGAAAAAGTGCGGAAAATAGCCTTTGGCCACTTCTGTCATTCCAAACGTTTTAGGCATTCGGCTCAAAGGCATGGCTAAGTAGCTCATCGAATCTTTAAACTGTACTTGTCCCACTTGCATGGAAATGATTTCGCCTCCGTTCAAAGTCATTTTCGGACTTTTGTTGCTTTGTTCCGCATAGTATTTGAGAAGAAACTGTCCATCGTATCCCAAGAAACTGTGAGCCATCACCGTGGCATAGCGATGGCAATCTCCGTAACGTTCGATGTCCTCTTGGTTCCACGTTTTGTCGAAAGGGTCTAAGATCCATTGGGCAAAATCGGCCAGCGTGTTCGGTCCTCAAAAGATTTTTTCACGTCCTCCAGGAATCTTGCTGCAGTGAAGGCAATGGTAAAAGATAGGTTCTTGGATGTAGTTCTCGCACGCTCGATGAGCCACGCAGAAATTAGGAGTGTGAATGCCGGTCTCTTGCATGCATTCGAAATCGAAAAAAATGAAATTCCCTTTCTTCTTCTGGCTATCTTCCTCCTCCTCCTGTTGGGGCTGGTATTTTTGAATGTAGCATTCGTGTTCCAAGTCCACGATTTGGTGACAAATGTGACATCGTTTCTTTCCTCGACATACGTGTGCCTTGGCACTATTGGTACGTATGCCTTGTCCACAAGTAGGGCACAATCTCAGGAGTTGGCAAGCACTTTTCCGCTGTGAACCTTGCGCCTTCAGATTTTGTTGGTAACAGGTTGGACCGACAAAAGTGCGCTGACAAGTTGGGCAATGCACTCGTTGTTGTCCTTCGTCAAGACAGGGTTTAGAGACCAAACATCCCTCACATATCGATCCACAATGCTTGTGTTCTCGACTGTTATAGCCATAGTCACATTTCTCACAGTAATGACTGCATCCGAGGAATCCGGAGATACTGGTAATGGCATCGAAATGTTCATCGTGATGATACAAGTGAATGTATTTTCCGTCTTTGAAATCTTTGCCTTGAAACAACAGAGGTCCACGCACTTCTTGAGGATCCACTTTCAAGGTGTAGCATGGAGCCAAGACGTCTTGCAAATTTTGTATTTCAAGAATGTCACATAGTGTGTCTTTAGATAGGCCAGCTTGCTGTAACAGGAGTTCTGCTTCACTTCGTTGTTTGGCTCGGTCCGATCTTTGAATAGTATTCCAGGCTTTTTTCCATTCTACCGTGTCGTTCTTGTCGGCATACGTTCGTCCCACCACGATGGCCCTGGCTAAATACATCTTGTCTTGTGGGTTTTCAATTTGGATGATGCTGCGCTTGATGTTACGAAGGTCATCCGCCAATAGCACCTTTTTGCGTCCGGTCCTTTTCCATTGGTGATGTGAAACTTGGTCTTGGACAGCTGCACGTGTTGAATCTTGTCGATGACTTTGGAAGGTGTCAATTCTGCTAGCCTGCGAAACTCGATCCAAACAGGGGACTTCAGACTGTCGTGACAAATGGAGAGTGTCAAGCGATCTTCTTCTTTGGCTTTACATGGTCGTTTCAGTGTGGTTAATAAAGAATCCTATACATCGGTGATGAACTCTTCTGCTTTCTCCAGCGGTACGTCGGACTCGAAATCTATAAACTTCACTGTGAACGTGTAGGCCGTGATTCTAAATTTTCTAGAGGAGCGCTTTTCCGTCTCTCGAATGTGATAGTACATTTCAGGGGTTACTGGTGGTGGACCTTAGTTTGACGCAGACTCTCTGGGTCTGGATTCTGGCTCACTCATGTCATCTTTAAAATCTCTGGCATGGAGTTGAGCCAAGACTTCAGCTGCTGTGTGAGGCGATATGTCACGTTTCTGCCTCCTACTGTCTTCTCCTTTCTTCACGAAATGATGCGATCGTTTCATCTTGAGTGCAAAAAGTCAAATGACTACATTTTAAACGCCATGGTCCCCTATATATCATTGTAAGGTCAGTGTCTTGCCTATGTAAAGGGTCAGTGTCTTCGCTCAAAAGGAATCATTTCACTCTCAGTCCGACCAGAAAGATGGAAGAGCCAACACAGATCGAACTTCTGATCAGAGCTTTGCGAGGTGTTATACGAAGGTTTACTTCAGAGAAGCCGACGGACTACTTCCCCTCCTTTCGAGATAAACGTCAAGATACTTGCCATATCTGTCAGAAGAAAGGGCATTGGTCTTCTGAATGTCCACAACGTCAAAGCAAGACAACCTTTCAAAAGAGACAAAAGTCAAGATACCTGTTATCATTGTCAAGACAAAGGACATAGGTCTCCACCCTGTCCTGAGAAACAACAGGAGCAGAAGGAATGGAGTGGTTCTGAACAGGAAGAAGAGGTACCCTCCAAAAAGGAAGAACCCAGAACCGTCCATAAAGAAAAGAAAGAGAAGAAAAGACGAAAAGTGAGAAAGAAGAGGAAAACCTGTGACAGTAAAGAAATTCAACAACAGAAGAGAGTGAAAAGACAAAGAAGAAGAAAAATGAACTTTTAAAGTGACGTGTTCTCAAATTGGATTGTAAATTTGTACCAGTGAATATACCAGAAAGAAAAACGTAAGTGTCTTTTCGCTTTGAGATTTATACTAAGGACCTACACTCACGCACTCACACACGTCCATTATGGGGAAAAAGGGATTTTGAGTCTTAACTGATTTTGGCAAATGATACTATCTCTTTTCGAGAGAGGTGGGTGGCCCTGCAAAGGACCGTTGTGTGTTTGTTTTCTTTTTTAAAAAAAAAAAAAAACTCAGGAACGGGAAGCAATGAGCTTTAACAGCCTTATCCATTTGCCACAGCCAAGGCCTGCTTCTGGACCTGCTACAGTCCATGATTTGGTAGAAATCACTAGGGTTGGTATCTCAGGCGTAGTAGGTGTGTGGACGGGGTTGGATAGTTGGCTCGGGAAGATCTTTTTCTCTTAGGTCGTATTAAAGAAATCTGATACATTTGTTTCAGACTCCTTAACTCTGCCAAAATGTCTAAAAGTACTGTCACCGTTTGACTTTCACCGTCCTCCTTCTTTCCTAGACTTTGTTTTTCTCTGCTTCTTCTTTCTGTCGTTTTCTTCTTCTTGCCTCTTCTTCTTCTCGCTGTTGCTGTTGAATGAGAAAAGCTTATTCTGCTTCTTTCTGCTGTTGCAAAAATTTCTCCAATTCTTCTTTCTGCGTTTGTTTAAAATCCTCGACGTACGGTAAAGAAGGAGAACGAGGCGAAGGTGCTGGTACCGGAACAAATTCTTGTAAAGAAGAGAGAAAATCCACTAAATCTCAATTAAAATCGGTTCTACTGGAAGTAGGGACTGTGTTTGCTTTAGTAGCCGCTGCTATACCATCACTTCTCGTCTCCTCGGCCGGTGCACCCCAATTCATCGTCTTCTTTGTTTCCGTCATGTTCTAACTCTGTCACATCGATTCACTGCGCATAGACGCTAGCGCAACTATATAGGGAATGTGACGTCACGGGTAGCTCTCTTCGGATTGGAAGACAGACTTCGCACTGTGACTGAATTTTTTAACTCGTGTTAGGATTGGTGAAAGAACTCAATCCATTTCGATCCGCTCTTCCACTAAAAATAACCGCGGTCCATTTCATTCCCTTCAACTGTTCTCGTCACAACATGTGGACTAACGTAGAATGGTCAACTCTCCTATCGTCGATGCTGTTCAACCCAGACTATTCCATGTATGTCAAATCATCATGGACAATTACCCAGATGACTGATACAGCCTTTGGAAACGAAGAATCTATGTGGAGAGGCAAGGCTGTCTGAAGAGAGTCTAATCTACGGCCCAGAGGTCAGACGAAATTTGAGGAAGAGAAGAAGATGCCCTCTATGTTAACTGAATGGTGTTAAGAAGAAAAACAAAGGTATCTATTATCTCTTGCCATATGATGTATTTGTTTGTTGTCTATGTCTCTGTCTATGCATTTCTCTGTTGCATTCGTCCCTACCTAGATTGCTTTGAACGGTATTGGCTAGAGATGTTTGCTGACGTGGCTTCTTTTGTCTTATGTATCTTTGAGCAGGGTTTAAACTATAGTCATATTGATATAAATGAATAATATCTTACTGTGGTAACCATTACATTGATTCATAATTGTTAGAGTACATTAGCTGTACTGAGATAACTATGCGTTTCAATATGTTTGCACCTAGTCTTTAAGAACAATTATGTATTTATGAACTTCTTGTCCTAATGTGACTTGAAAGGTTAGTCTTGTTGCACATGATATCTTTCTAAATAGGACAAACTTTTATTGTACCCTGCGACCTTATGATGTATGTTTCACTGTATAATGTGTAGTTATTGAAGAAGCAGCAGAGAAGGTGAACAGACTTTTTTGCTGGAGACCTTATTTACAAAAAATAAAGGTTCCGACAAAGGCTGTAAAACAAGGTCAATAACGTTAAACTGAAACCTCTAACCGAGCATATTTCCATACGGTGGAAAACAGACCACAATAACGTCAAATCGTCCGGGTTAGCTCATTTTTGTTATTCCATCGTTGACGTATTTTTTTCAAATTTTTATACGACTCGTTTACTCGCCGGGTCACTCAATATTGGTCGTTCACCTCCTCTGCCGCTGTAAATTAAATAGCCATTATAAATATTATCAATAATGATTGGAGAACCACACTCAGCTAGATTAGCTCGAGAGCGATTAGAGGCAATTAAAAAATATTTACCTGTCCGTGATTCTGTTAAACAATAACTACAATCACGTCAAGAATCTCAAGTTGAATTTGAGGAGGATACAAAACAATTATTTAAAACTATTACAGAAACCACTAAAGGTCTTCTTCCTGCGTTAGAAAAAACCGCTGAAGCAACTGGAAAAATAGCAGAAAGAACAAAACAAACAAAAAGGATTTTACGGGGACTTCCAGCTGATATAGCTGCTGCTCAGCAAATACTTATACCTGAAGGCACTGAAGCACCAGCCCCTAAACCAAAACCAGGAGGTTCTGCAATAAGTAATGCTGAACTGTTAAATAAATTTAATGAAAATACTGTTGATGTAATCAAAATAAAATTAAAAAAACCTACAACAATTAACTATGTTTGCTGTGGGTAGTTTTGATCAAAGAGATAAATTAATGAAACCTGAGCACGCTAATGATATTAAAACTCGTGAACAATGGCAAAAATCATTATATCGCATGTATATGAATGTTGAAAAAGTTAAAGCTAATGATACATTATATCAAGATTATGTTAATGAAATTGATGATTTAATCCAATCAAGAATACAAGAAAGAAAACAAAATGAAGAACAGAAAAGACAAGAAAGACAAGAAAGAAAAAAAGCAAAACAGGAAGAAGCAGCAAGACCAAAACGAAAATATACAAAAAGAGCACAAACAGCTTCTCCAACAACATTGGAATTACCACCATCACCACCATCACCACCACGTAGAGAAATGACTCCTATATCGCCAGAAAAACCGGTTACACCTATTAGTGAACCACAAAGAAGACAAGAAGAATTATTTCCTAAACAACCATTGTCTGCTGATAAATCACGAGAGAAGTTTAAAACAGTAAAACAATCAGGTGAAGAATTGTTAAAAGAATTAACAAGGGGCTCAGAAGTATTGAGAAGGGAAGAGGAAAATTTAAAAAGAATGAGAAGAGAGCGGGAAAAAAATTGAAAAAGAATTAGAAGAATTAAGAGAATCAGGAGAATATTGGCCGTCGTCAGACGACTCTTCTGGCGCAACGGGAAGTGGCCTTACTACTCAAGGAAGTGGTCTTATTAATTGTCCAAACAGCGTTCTCTCCGATGTTAATCGACTAGAAATCCTCATTGGAAGAAAACGAGCTGGTAATAATTCCCCAGAAATAATTAATGAAGCAGCTGATATTTGTAAAAGATTATTTACAGGTGGTATTATGCATATTAATGTGTATCGGTCTCTCATTAATGAAATCGCCGATGACTATCACAGTGATTAAATATAATTAGATACAGTTACTATAATAAAATGATCGTACATAATACTCAACGTGGACCAACCATGGTCAGGGTAATAAACTCACGATTACCAGTATACAAAACGACCTACGGAGATGGACTAGGTGATGTTGTTCAGGGTCTATTTAGAAGGATAGCCCCAAAAGCAATACCGATTGCAAAGCAACTAGGAATGAAAGCTATTGATGTTGTTCGTGAAAAAGGTATTGGTGCTGTTGGTGATGTTGCTAGTAAAGCATTTTCAGCAATCAAGGATAGACTAGCACGATTAATACGACGAAAACCTCAACCAGTAAAATTACCTAGTACTGAAACAATGCCTGCAAATATTAGTAAAATAATAAATCAAGCTGCTAATCAAAAACTAGTAGAGTTGGCTAGTGTACCAATGTCAGAAAAAGAAAAAAATACAACCGCTAGTCTGATAGCAGAAAGTGGTCTTCGTGTTAGACGATAATAAATATAATAAAGATGTTCAAACGTATATCTGATCCCGCATTTGACATGGACGCACCGGTCCTTAAAGATGAGTCTGTGCGTGATTATCAATATTATTCTTATGACGCTCGAATTCCAGATCAGCGTGGACGAATTGAACTTCAAGTTCAAGATACAAGTAGGTATTTCTTACCCGCTGAAGCATTTATTGAAGTAGAAGGTGAGATCTTAAAAACAGATAATACTGAATACAACGCTGATGTTAGTGTTGGTTTTGTTAATAATGGTATTATGGCGTTATTTGACAGCGCTATGTATATGATTGACGGAAAAAATATTGAATCAATTCAGAAAGACGTTGACGTTGCTACAACAATACTTGGTCTTGCAAGATACAGCGATGATTATTCAAGATCAACTGGTCCATCAATGATGTTCGTGAAAGATACTTCTAATTCTCCAGAGCACCAGCAATATGAAATAGGACGACCAAGAAATTTTGCTAGAAACGCCGACGTGGATGTACAAAGTATGATTATTAATGTAGATACAGATTTCAACTTAGGATTTAGATCACGTCGAGCATTGTTACAAGGTAATAGAAGAGCATTTTCATGTTCAATTCCACTGTCACATATCTTTGGATTCTGTAGAAATGTCAGAAAAGTCATTTTCGGAGCTAAGCATACAGTTGTACTTGTACGAAAAGCAACTGACAATGATGCAATTTGGCGACCCCCCGGTGTTGATGTTGGTAAAGTATTACTGACAAAACTTTTATTATGGATGCCAGTAATGACTCCATCAATAACTGAAGAAGATCGGTTACTTACTTTCATGGGCAGCGGCGGTAAATCGATGTTATCATGGTTAACAATGACCACAGATTCTATCCAGAGTAACATTAATGGTTTATTTACATGGCAAATAGCTTCTCAGCAAGGTGTTTCTGCACCATGACATATATTTATTGCATTTCAAGATGCTGCACGAGTAAACAGTCAAAATCATAGTATTATGATATTTGACAATCTTGGTGTTTCCGAGGTTTCGTTGAGGATAAATGGACATCAAGAACCATCCGAGGATATTTTATTGAATTTCGAGCAAAATCATGTAGCACGTGCATATCATCGTCTGATGACGTTCATGGGACGTGATCAAAATGTTGATACTGGTTTACAAATATCACAGCTAGATTTTACAACGTTGTATCCAATATATTACTTTTCGCTCGAACATTTAGATTTAACTAGACAATCAGTAGTTGATATACATTTTCGAGCTCGTGTGACAATAGGAGCTATTGCTAATATAGGGCAATCGCTGTTATACTCAGCGATAAATCAATGTTACTTGAAGGTGTTGGTGGACGAATGAGAGTTGTTGATGCTCCAGTAGAAAACATGTAATTAGATCGCTCATAATATTATAATGTCATATAATCACGTTAGTGTTAGTCTGACTCCTGGTCAGATTAAAAGGCTACAATCAGCATCAAAAGATAACTGCGGAATAAAAATATCGCTAAAAAGAGAACAAATGAGCGGTGCAAATAAATTATCTCTTACAGAACGTCAGCTCAAGCATTTCAAAGAAGCCAAAAAATCAAATAAAGGCATAAAACTTAATCTTTCTGCGAGCGCCATTAAAGACATCGTTAAGACGGGTGGTATATTTCCACTTCTTGCAGCTATACCAGCATTAATAGCCGCTGCAGCCCCATCTGTTGCAAAAGCAGCTGCATTAGACGCTGTTGGAACCGCTGCTGGAATGGCATTAAAGAAAGCAACCGGACAGGGAATAAAAACCTCCAAAAAAAGGGAAGGGGTCTAAGATTGCCAGGGACCCCATATTCATGGTACGGAAAGGGTCTAAGACTTCCCGGGACAGTTCATTGATTCTGCCCATATCCAATTTTGATTTACTTGATGCTGCTAAAAAATTAAAAATAAAAACTTCAGAGGTGTTTTTATGCGTGATCAATTATCAAAAAAACCAAACAATATTGAAACTGGTATTATTAATCTCGATAAAAACGCTGGTCGTGGCACTCATTGGGTTGGATATGCAATTGATCCACGTGGAATTATTTATTTTGATTCATATGGACTAGCTCCATCAAAAGAATTTTTAGAATATGTTAGCAGCGATAAAATCGCTCCAATCTGGTATTCAACATTACCAACACAAAAATTAACTGATCCACCAATATGTGGTCGAGAAGTACTCGCTGTACTTGATACTGTATCAAAATCAACAAAACCACCTCATAAAGCTGTACACGATTATACTACGTTGTCACATTTAAACAGATATTAGTAAATGTAATGGTGGATATTTACGAAAGATCTTCTCGTGGTAAAGCTCAGCAGCAAGGTGATTTATCTAAATATGCAACTCTTGATCAGCTCATAAATGAAATCAATGATTTATTAAACATTACAAGTGTGGATCAAAATGAAGTCGTTGTTTTTCAGGATAATCAAGGACGATTAAAGACAAGTAATATACAACTGCCAGATGTACTCATACGAATTCCTACCGCGGTTGTTAATAATATCGTTACTTTTACTGATCAAGGTAAAATACAAGATTCCGGTACGTCAGTTAATGATTATATCAAGAAAGCTGGTGATTCATTCACGGGTTACATTATCATGAATCAAAATAGAATTATAGACCTTGGAAACCCAACCGCAGATACGGACGCTGCAACGAGGAAATACGTCGACGATGAAGAATCTAAGTACGTATCAGCCAACGGTGGTATAATGCGTGCATTTCTCAACATGAATAATAATGGTATTAATAATCTCAGAACACCAGAATCTGATTTTGATGCCGCAACAAAAAAAATACGTCGATGATAAGGAAATTTCAGTAACAACTTCGTTAAAAACAATCAATGATGAAATGACTACACTCAAAACTAATTTTACTAATCACGTACAAACGTTTTTACATTTTCGCAGAAACGTGAACAGAACCACTAATGAATTTTTTGGAAGTCCACCAATTGTTGATATTAAACTCTCCGACGTTAACATGAAACTCAACGATATTGTTAGTAAAACTGATCTGATTAAAATTCCACATAAACAAATTAACAGTATCGTGTACACAGTAGCATCAGGATCATCAACATGGACACCACAAAATAACACTCTCGAACATACCGCAGAAGTAACTGGGTTATACAGGCTGTCCATGTTTGGTTTGGAAATTACTGCGGCCACTTCATCATCGTCAAATGTACATCATAATCCTCTACTGGTGATGCTAAATAAGGACACCAAAGAAACATGGTAAAATATCTGATGAGGAGTTCGCAGTGATAATGAAAACCTACGATGAAGCATTTAGTGACAAAGTCACTCACAATAACCAAGGTGAAAAACTAGAGAATTAAATAATAACAATAATAATAATGTCAACATCCTTGACTGAGTCAAGAGAATTATTACAACAGATCGTCACTAATACAGCACCGTCAAAAACTACTATGATATCATTAAGTTCGACCAATCCTGAGTTTAGCGTTAACTTTCCAACCGCAATTCCAGCAAAAGAAATAGCATTAGCACAATTACGAGTTTATTATAGCTGGCCAAATATTAGATCAAAACCATTCGGTTGACTACAACCAAATAATTCATTAGTATTTGCTAATAAAAAATAAGCCTGATGGAACTCCTGATTGGCAAGTAGTTAGTATTCCAACGGGTAGTTATCATATAGAACAAATCAATGATGAATTCCAACGCAGAATTAAATCTATTACAGGAAAAGAATCAAAAATAGCAATTACTGTTTACGAACCAACATTATCAGCGGTGATTGAAATAAATTCTCCTGATTATTCTGTAGATATTTATTAGTCTTCAATCAGATCCGTGTTAGGTTGGTCAGATATCCCATCAGATTATAAAGGACCACCAGAACCACAACGATCTGATTTCGATACAGATAAAAGAATATTTATAAAACTTCCAGAATATCGTAAAGGTAAAACTTATCCATGGACAGGACCTCCTGGAGAATGGGAGGGTAAGAGATATATTGATAAAGTAGAAGATTATTTTTTAGACGTAATTGGTGGTAAAAAAGGTAGAATAGTAATACTTAATGTTGAATTAATTAATTCATACGCTAATCCGATTAAGTCTGAGCATGAACGTGGATTTAATAATCTACGAAATTTATTTTCAAGCATTAACATTTCCTACAACGATGATTTTAAAAATCAGATAATTGAAACAATACAACATTTGAATCAAGTTGCTTCTGATTTAGATTTTATGAATAATGTTATTGTTAACAGAGAAAAACATTAATAAATCCATCAACAGATAAATAAGTAGTAAATTATATAGTTAATGAAGACGGCCCAATTCAGCGCGTTCCATTTAATCATTTATTTAAAACAGTATTTCTTAAACATTATGGAATTACAGAAGAACAATTACCAACATTTATAATTCCAGGATTTAACTCTGAAGAGCTAAAGAAATCAGTTAATGATCTTATTGATGAACACTTTAAAAGAATATGTGATTCATGGAGAAAATTAATCCCGACACCAACCATTCTTAAATATAATAATAATCCCTATGGTGAAGGCCGTCATATTTCTCCTGGTATTGTTAATATAACATCAACAATCGCAGTCAATCTAGTATGTGACGTAATTGATGGTAGCTATCAAGTAGATCTTGAAAAATCCACTCAAGCTCAACAAGGATATATATTATATTCATTCTGTCCTCAAGTACCTCCTGGGTGGTTAATTGTATCTGAGCCAATTAATCCCGTTTATCTACGTGTGCATAATCCGCTATTATCAAGGATACATCTCAAACTTACGGACCAGACTGGACACCTGTTGGATCTAAGACAAGAATCACTTAATTTTAATCTTTATGTACGCTCGTAGAACGTCCGAGTAAATATTCCCTGATATAATCAGGGGAAAAAAATAATCTGATTCTGAAATAATATATTATTCTTTTTTACTGATTTTTCATGATCTGATGGGCTAAATGCATATATAATGAAGCGAGATAACTCTGTCCTCTCTGTAGAGCAAATTAAGCAATTATCTCCCCGTCGCTGCGTCAATTCATAAGACTACGAAGATATTTTGTTTTCTTTCATCAAAACGGTTAATTATTTAACGATTTATTTGTTCTCTGTAAGCAATTAGCTGTCACTGGAGCAGTAATTTGTAATAGAAAAGGATATTTATGCACCTTTTGACTCTGATGACCTTAAATCACGTCGGCTTAATACAGGTGCGTAATTACAAATCAGAGTTATTTTTAGCTCTTATAAGCACACATGTATACATGTATTTTAACCTAACGAACGAGAACTTATACAGAAAATGTAATGTGCGATTATTTTATGAAGTGTGTTTGGGAATTGAAGTAAATCCACACTACAGTTTTACAATGATTGTAATTTTATTCAGTATACTGGTCGTACGTAATTTGCCTGCTTATTCAGTGTTGGGTTAACTATATAATAATTTTAAAACGTATATATGTATGAATCGGAAAGTGGTGCAGTGCTATAGCGTTGGATTCTCGTACTCAAGGTCCGTGGTTCGATCCCCATGATAGACATATGTCAATGGAGGCGATTTTGATGCCATTTTTCTAAGATAATTGGGGACGCAAGCAACCCCTTGAGATTTCAGGTACCCCTCACCATGTTGAACAACGTGGTGAGTGCAGTTTTGCATTTACCCCGGGGTTTGATTTGGGGGGGTTACATGAAATTGCTTGCGTCCCCAAAATAAACAGTAGGGTGATGTGAACTCGTGGCCTTGTGACCTCACTGAAGGGTACCCACATAGTGGCATTCAGAAAGAATGTCCGCTGGACCAAAAAGTCTCAATAAGGTGCCTGTGGACCATAAGACAGGTCTTAGCCGATGAAAGAGTGCCTGTGGGCCATAAGAAAGGCCTTTACGAAATAAAAAAAGGACTCTTAGGACCTTATTGGTAAAGGCTTTACCGGCAAAAGGGACCCCAGTGGAATGGTAGACTGACCGTCATCGCTGCTGTTTATTTTTGACTTTTATTTTTATTTTAAATAAATATTTATATATATAATGAATTACGAAAATATTAATGATATTATTTCTGCTATTGAAAAATTAAAACATGACGGAATAAAGATATCTGATAATCTTGATCCTCAGAAAATTATGTGTGATTTTGAATCATTACAACAACGAAAATTTGAAAATAAATTCACATTACCATCCAATTATAGATTCATGAAATTAATTTATCAATCTATGTTAGAATCTTTGGCAATGGTAAATGACACACAGGTAAGTCTATTTGCACTTCTTGCACGTTCAATCGAAAAAATAAGATCCGAATTGTCTCACGAGTACGAAAGAAAAAACATTGTGAACAATCGTGTAATGCAACTGAGAAAGATTATGTTATTTGATTCTGTCAAAAGTGAAAGTGACACTGAAAGTAGAGACAGTGAAGGTGGACCCTTGACTTAACAAAACCCTTGGTAGAATTGACCGAGTCGAACTATACAGTAAAAAAAATATTTATTTATTCTTTTTTTTTTGTATTTTAAATACCATTGACTCACCTACAGAGTTATATTGTTTCATTATCTGACACAGTAGGGATTTACTGAAATATAATCAGCTGATCATATTTTATTGAATATGTAGATTTTTGTATATTATCTGCGACATGTTTTACTGAAGCAGGATTGATACAGAAATATTTAGCAGCTGTATTTATTGATGGAAAAGTTATTTCTTGGCCTGTCTGTATATTTACAGACCTAATAACTCTTGCGTTCTTACAATAATTATTAACGCCTTTTTTTCCAAACTTGCAATTCTGACTTTGTGTAACAATTCGTAAATTATTTAAGGAGTTATCAAGTTTAATACCATTGATGTGATCAATTACAAATCCGTTTTTAATCAATCCAAAATAACATTCGAATATGAATTTATGTGATAAATAATCGTTTTTCCCAGCACGGAATTTAAGATAACCAGTATTAATGACGTTACCGACTGGTTTTTTTTAATCGACAGTGCCTGATTACACCATCACGAAATGCTTCATAATTTTTAATTATAGGATGCGTTACAAATTCTTTTTGCTCCATTTATATGATAATATTATTTGTCTAAATCATTATTTTGAAAATCTGGCCAGATAATCTTCTGCGGTTTTTATAGGAGATTTATCTGACAATGTCAAGGTATTATTTTTTTTATCGTAATATCGTTTTAGTTCTCTATATTTTTTACCGCCGCATTTTACACACAACTGAGTTTTTCCTCTTACTCCAACACCACATTGCACACACGGTTTTGGTCCTAAGTTGCTATGTCTAACGCTTTGCATATGGTAGCCGCAGGATTCATTTACACATGCTTTGTTACAAGGAGAAGTATATCCGATCATAAGCCAATTACATCGATTCTTTGTTTGAATCATTATATATATACCAAAATTCAATTTAAATATATATCTCTCTTAATTATAATAATGGAGGAATTATCCGCAATTGAACCTTCCGCCGTCTCAGCGGGAGCTAGATTTGATCTTGACAGACTACCAGAATATAAATTTAGTTCTTCGATGCAAGATCTGGCTTTAACAAATGAGGATGTAACCAAACGTATCCGTGAAGCCAAGAAGAAATTTCGTGACGATGGTGCGGCTCATGTGTGGTCAACATTCAGGTTCGGAAATATTGTCAATACTATAATGAATGACAGGCGAGGAAGAGAGATTATTAACCACCTTGATGTTCAAAAATATTTCATTTTAATAAAATTTATTGTAAGGACAGACGACGACACTTGGATTATCCGTGACAAATATGGTCCTGTACGCATGCAGTCGGAAAATAATATTGTTCTCTTGAATAATAAATCCAAACCCGGAATACTTACTGGTATTGACAAACCGTATTATGAAAGAGCGTATCCTGTGATTGCGGTTGTCTATGCAATATATCCGCTGAATAATAAACCTAACGTTGCGGATCTCAAGCCGATGAGACTGTCAGAGTTAAGAATAAATTGTGTAGCTGAACGAGTTACAGAACACTTCACAAACGCAATACGTGGTAATGGTTTAACAGATTTACGACGTAAAAAAATAAATACATGGGCAGAAGCAGTTAAAGATACTGGAGCATCTATTAAAGATGTTGCTGAGCTGGGAAAGGTATTAAAATTTCCAATAACAGCGAAGACGTTAACCGGAGAGATTTTATATAAATCGAAATATGAATCAAGAGGAGCTTCGATAGATATTATTGATCATAACGCACACGCATGGACTATGGCAGTAACAATATTTCCACGAGACGGAACGGTTAAATTTTATAATGGTCATATATTTGATTTTATCAGAAATATCAGTAAAAGTGACCCTGTATCTGTTTGGTTATTTCAAAGTTCAGAATATGACTACCATGATCAGTTTGTACGGCCTAATGGTGATATTTTTCGTACAGAATCTCTTCATGTAGAAATGAAAAATATTGCATTAAAATATACTTCTAACGATGTCAAGGTTGGACAATTACTGAATAATTGTTTTACCGTTCCATTAGTTGCTGCTCACTTCGCTCAGGAGAAAAATTCATGGAAACCGACACGATCGGAATTTCTTGAAGATGTCCAGAAAAGTTGTATTGAATATGGGCACGGTGGATTATGGAATACTAAATACGATTATAGCGTCGTTATCTCAGTTGATATGGTAGCATGTTATCTTGGATGTTTTCTTGGATACGGAGAGTGTTCTGAATACTTTAAGAGATTTGGACATCCATCACATGAGATGACCAGAGTTGCGATAAACGGACCCTTACCAGATTTTGACTTAACCGGATTCGCATATATAGAATCATTCGAGTTTACAGAAAATCTCCATCCGATTACTTATATTTGGTTTGGAAAACATTTTTCAGAAAAATGTTGGGTTCCAATAGTCCTATTACGATATATGCTTGATGCTGGAATTTTAATATCATCAAAGGTAAATGAAGCGATTATATCGTATCGTCCACAGAAACAAGTTTGGTTACCAGAACCGGATAGATTTAATATTGATGATGTCAGGAAAGAATTTTTTGATCTTCATGAAGATGATATTGTTAAAATTGCTGATAATATAACTAAATGCAGGAAAGAAAGCGACGAGAAACTTGCAAAAGATCTTGGTAGAAAGATAATCGGTAAATTTACACAAGGAGGATCATATGATCATAAACGACACTGTGCAAGATTAATTATGGACGATGCTGAACTCGATTTTATAATCGCTGATACAACGGAAAAAAACACATTTATAAGTCGAAGTAATTCTTATTTATCAGACGGAACCAAACTAGGTACAATTATAAGCTATATTGATGGCGACTCACCGCAGTTTACTCATTTAAGATCTTCGATGCTAGCCTACGTTTCGATAACTCTACTGTCGATGATAAATAGATTTCCTCGTTACGCTGTCAGAGTTGCTACGGATTCGTTTTATATAAATAAAAAATATACGGATTTGTTAAAACCGCTACTCGGTAATGGTGAATGGGGATCATGGAGAATAAAAAAAGAAAATATACTTAGTTATTCTGAATCTGCCGACGTTGAAATTAAGGAAATATATTACAAAAATAATCAAATATCAGAATTGTCATCTGTACCATCTGTATATGATCCTGTGGCTAGACATAAGACTGTTTATCTTAATGCATGCGGTGGTTCAGGTAAAACAACTCGTGGGATTAAATTATTCCTGAACAACCATTCAGATATAATTGTTTTGACACCGACACATAAACTCGCCAGAGAAATAAAAGAACGAGGAGTAAAATCATGTACATATCATAGTTTCTTCAGATGGTGCGGAGACACATGGACTCCTGAGCGAATGGGTGAGAAATATATACCTAAATATATTATCTGAGACGAGATAGACACGGTATCGTTGGAAATATTAAAAATATTCCTTGAATGGTTATTGACTAAAAATACTGCTGTAATAATGTGTGGCGATTATGGTCAACCACCACCCTTTATTGGACAGTCTCCACATGAATGGCTGAAAACATTTGTAGATTACTACGAAGAAATAACTAATGACCATAGAGCTATTGATGAATCGTTGAAAGAGTTTAAAAGGTTAATCAGACTGCAGCCAGATAAAATACAGTGTGAGATAATGCGTAAAGTAATTCCAGAAACTACTATGAATGATTTTTTGAATTTATGGAGACCAGCTGATTTGATAGTCGCAAGTAGAAAGATAGTTCGTGATGAACTGCAAGAAAAATTATTTACGTTACATAAAGAAAAGTTTTCAAATCTACCTGTACTATTATGTTATCGCCCAGCAGATACTCGACGACAGAATATTGAAGTTGAAATTACTGGTGGTGGGATACAAAACCTTGTGTTAAATGGTATTGTTTTGGTTGCTGTTGATGTTGTTGAGAGCGCGTTGAGCATGGATAAATCTCCGTGGACGTTAGGATACGCTATAACAATTCACTCGTCACAAGGATTAACTATTTCTGATATAAATATCTGGATTGTCGATGATCGGATCGAATGGTCAAATTTAATTTATCTCGCGTCAGAAGAATATCTCAACTACACATGGTTATCATAGATTACGTAATAACCGAAGAAATCACTAACGACTTTGTTGTCATAAAGAAAAAATTAGCAAGTTATAAGCAATGTGACAAAAAAAAAAAATAAGCGCGACTTTGATATTGAATTTATTATAACACTAAAACAACGACAGAATAATCATTGTGCAAGCTGTAACGCAGTAATGTTGTGGCAGTATTCGAATAATAATAATCCAAGACAATTTACCGTTGATAGAATTAATAGTAGTCTTGGTCACACACGCGAAAATGTGATGCTGACATGTCTTGAATGTAATCGACGTAGAGGTGCTAGTTTACAAAAGTGAACGCGGTGGTAATTGTGTGTCCTCAGGAATTACTTGTAATTGTTTACGTACAAATCCACGTTGAGGAGCCGTCGAATCTAGTCTGTAGATTGCAGGTCTACCTGTGGATCTTACCACGCTAGAAATTGTATGTGTAGTCACACTCTAGAAAGGATCAGTTGCTCTTTTTTTTACCACCTTCAAGTTCACCAGGTTCATATAAATATCTTACAGTCACATTACTTAGTACTGGTTGAGAAGAAGATTCATGTTGGCGTATTGGTATATATTTTTTTGTGATAGCATTAGAAGGTTTCATAGAAGATGCACGAGTAATTTCATTATTCAGTTATCACACTTGGTAACCTTGCAACCCATTCACGAGATCTCTCCCCGGACTTAAAGTCGGTGGATATTTCCTTTGCATATTGATATCCAAATAACCGCTCAGCAAGTGTTCGATTAAATCGTTCAACGATTGCCTGATCACGATGAATTTCAGTGTGCCCTCGTCTGATTTTAACGTTATGTTTTTTCATCAACGATAATACTGCACCAAGAAATTCTTTGCCAGGATCAACCTGTAATAGCTGTGGCCATCGCAAGGGTCCTCGTTGATAAATTCGTTCAAACGCAGATGCAACTTAAGTTGCTGTCTTTGTTGATAGTGGTTCTGCTTCTTTATATCTACTTGCAACGTCAACGACGGTTAACGCGAATTTGTACGTGCGTGATTGACGTCTACCAATTTTAATGGTGTCATGTGGTAAAAATAAAATATCTGCTTGATAAACTTCATTAGGGGTGCTGACATCAAAATGTGCATACTGAATTTTTTTAGGTGGTGGTAGGTAAATTTACCATATTGCCTGTCGTGCTAACCAATTTGCAGCAACAGAACGTGAGACTTTTGCTGCTTCAGCAAGTTTACTAATCGCTGCTCTGTCTCTCCAATATCCTCTTGGGCTATAATAAACAGATTCCATTATAATAGTTATATAATTAATTACCAGTCCCTAGCATTATTTTACCTTTCATAGCAGTTTTTACTAGGAAGCTAGCAAGTTTTTCTCTGAGAGATTTATCGGGTATAGAATTTAACGCATGAATCAATTTCACATCTGCGAGATGCCGTTGTTGCAAATCTTTGCTTTTATACGCAACATCATGAACATGACACGCTTGATCGATCGCATTTATTGGATACTCTCCAGGTCTTGGTTGGTCTCGTTCATCAAGTCGGATATCAAGTCGAGTTTCAGGACCACAATAATTATATCCAGGAAGATGTTTCTCACCAGGGTATTTAGCCCATGGAGCTCCTGGTAATTTCCCTAATGAAGCAGCGATATCACCACCTGTCTTTGTCGATGAAATAAATTTATATTTTCTTGTGCCACATTTTACACATTTGCCTGTAATTGCACGTCTTTTATTTTTGTTGTTATTGTTGTTAATCCAGTGGTGGACGTGGGTACTCTGCATCGAACACAATATAAACTCATATTATTTATTATATGGATATAATTGACTTCTCAGCGACACGAAAACAAGAACCAGTAAGGCACCATCCAGCACTACCAAATTCTATTAGAATGATTATAATAGGCCTATCTGGATCTGGTAAGACACAATTATTACTTAATCTGATAATGAGATGGCTCAAGTGGGATAAATTATATTTGGTAGCACCATCTGTAGATGATCAACGGTGTTATGAAGTACTTAAAGATTATAACGAAAACGCAAAATTGCTGAATGAAGACGGCGATGATGTTGATTTTATTACCGATATTGATGAAGCCCCATCCATAGACGATCTTGATGGATTTATTAATAACCTAGTAGAATATGACGATATTATGTTAGATAAACAATCAAATCCAGCTCGGATATTTTCCAGAGGCAGACATAAAAATACTGACGTGATCTATGTTACTCAGCGATATACACAAATACCTAAAGTGATCAGAGACAAGTGCAATATTTTAGTCGTGTTTAATGGAGTCGATACACATACTCTGCGAAATATTCATCAAACTTGGTGTTCAGGGGATGGACATAATCAAGTTCAAAAACTTCTTTTCAAAAGCACAAGCTACCCCACACGGATTTATTACGATAAATTTACATGACCCAAGATCCAGGTATCGTATAGGTCTGGATAAAATCTTTGGTTAATTACAGAGGAGCAGAGGAGGTGAACGACCAATATTGAGTGACCCGGCGAGTAAACGAAACACACCATAAAATAAAAACAAAGAGTCGGAGATAAAGTAACGAGATAAGCTAACCCAATTAGATAAAATCTCATGGCCTGACAGAGTCAGGGTTAGAGGTTTTGGTTTAGCGTTATCGACATTATTTTCAGCCTTCGTAGGAACCTTTATTTTTTAGACAAATGACGATTCAGACAAGTGGTCTGTTCACCTCCTCTGCTGCTGGTATGCCAACATTCTCTCCACTGTACATGTTGCAGATGCAAAGAACTTCTTACACCTGCCATTCTCACAAAAGTTTATTATATATACAGAGCGCCCCCCCCCCCCCTTTTAAGTGTCTGGTTTTAAATAGCACTAGAACTTAGGTGCTGCTCTATAGTTTCGTATTTTGCATACGGAGAATTTTAAAGAAAAAGAATTTCTCTGGGTTTCCTCACTGGTTATACTGGCTATTTAAAAAAGACCTTGTATACGTTATGTAATGTTCAAAGAACCTTTAATCACTTTAATTTGGTGCATGATTGATGGGTGTAATATGGATTATATAATGAACCACTTGGCCTTACTCCAGATGTGCATCTTTCAAAATACTGCTAGCTCCGCATGGTCATTTTCACTTCTGAACTTTCGAGGTAAATTGCAACAACAACAACAACAACAACAACAAAAAGAGCCAATAACTTCATTTACATTTCATATATTGGTAATTCATTAATTGCACTTTCAAAAGCTGGTATTGTCTAGTCTGGCAAAATTCATTTTCTCTATTTTAATAGCTGCTAAAGATAGTTTACTCTAGACTCAGGCTGATTTTTGGAGCACAAGGGAGCCGTCATTTTAGTTACCAGTCTGCTTTGATCACGTACAATTTCCACAAGCACAATGTCCAAAGAAATGTCAGCCACATTACATCAGTGTAGTATGGAGGTATGCCAACATTCTCTCCACTGCATGTTTCAACTGCAAACATCTTCACATTACATACGTCACTCTCTGAAAAGTACAAAATAACTGGTAAGCGCACCGAAATCATTCCCAGAGGCGTTATCTTTTATTTTACCGAGATTGTCCGAATGTGTTGACGGTAGATTGGTTCTCTGAAGTAGCTTTCCTCAATTAGCCTCCGAATGATAGTTAAGTTGGTGAAGCAGTCTGTTGATGGAGGCACATTCCAAACAAACCATCTCCAACGACTGAGTTGACAGGGTGTTGTAAAAATTTATTTGAATATTGTTATGGTTCAAACCTTGAAACTTGACTTATAATATTAGCGTCCGAATCTCAAAATGTTTAAGGTTAAAGTTCTCATCTTAGGTCCATGTCAGGTGAGTCGTGATAACTCTCTCTCTCTCTCTCTCTCTCTCTCTCTCTCTCTCTCTCAGGAATTTGTCAGTGATATCACCAAAAATTATATGTCATAGGTGACAGGAGTGGATTTTGATAAACAATGCTAAATTTAGTAACTAATTTTATTGATGATAACGATTTTTCTTTATCGTCCTATAACATGTTCCGGTCATCACGATTTATACTAGTCCTACAACGTAAGCCCCATCACCCCGATATTTTTCTTCTGGGTGGGTGATGGTAGTACTTAAACAAAAACAACATGTGCTATGTCTTACATTGTAGGACTAGATTTATACCACAATGAACTAAAGTGTATGTCTAGGTTGTCTCGGGATAACAGGCCAAATTTAAAATTTCATCTCAGGTTAATAAATATAGTATTTTGAGAAGGTCAGAGCATCAGAAATAACAAATTAACAAATAAAATATAATCCATTTCGTGGGTTTTGCACATAGCAAGTGCAAACAGCATATTTTTTATTACCTGCAAAAAAAAATTTCTCCAAAAAGTGAGCATTTTTTATACAGAGTATATATTGAATACAAATCCAGTAATGGAATGCTTTTTTGGGTTAATTATTGAAATAGTCGCTAGAGAATATAGCCAGACTGTTCTTGTATAATTTACAAATGTATGTGGTATTTAAAAGGAAATTTTGGGGATATGTGCTTTGGCTGATACAGAATTTGCAGCTTTAATTACACAATTTACAATGATGAGTGTATATTCAATCTAAAAGCCAAATTATATGAAAAGCTTGTCTTTATTTGTGTTTTATTCATGTAAAAGTGAAAAATAAAAGGGTTTGGTAACATCCACCTCCTTACTTTAAAAAAAAAAATCTATAACGACAATGTAACAAGACAATCCAGGTATTTATTCCTTATAAATGCCTACCAGTATGAGAATTTTTTTTTAGACCAATTCACCTAAAAATATTGTTTTTATGAAGCAGGTTTACATAAAATATTTTTTTCTCTAATACAGTGAACCAGTCTTGAAAGACCACTCTTTCTGCTAGAACATATTGGTCTCTCAAGACAGGTGGTCTCTCATAGCAGGTCATAATACTATATAATCAATAAATCTGTTCATGCAGAACCTGGTCTCTCAAGACAGGTGGTCTCATAGCAGTGGTCTCTCAAGACAGGTTTTACTGTATTTCCTATGAAAAGTTAAATACAGTACTGTATATACTTTTTATTTTTATTTTTTTTATTTTGTTGTTGCTTTATTGCCCAGTTGGATTGTGGAGGTATTTTTTATCATAACAATAATGATAAAATAATGATAAAATCACAGACATATGAAGATGTTTATGCAGGGGGCATGGATGCTACAACAACCTGAGCTGCGAGTAGCCTTAAAAACTTTAAAAGTTATTTTTTGGGATTACGGGGTAGGGGTCTTATTCTTCTAACAGAAAACAATCACATTTCATCTGTGAAGACACAAGCACAAATTTATATTAATCTTTACTATGTCATTAATTTCATATCCAAAGGTATCAGGCAGGTTTGATACTATTTTGTAGCAGTAATAATAAACACAAACTGCTTGGATATTGATAGTGGTAGCAATCATTTAGTATATAGTTGCTACCAAAGGAGTCTGACATTTTCGCAGTATAGTACCTTACAATAAATCACCTTATATGTACTTTAAATATATGTATATTTATTGTATTGATAAGGTGATTTCGTGTTGTCCCAGATTTCCTTGTACTTTATTGATAAAACATCAGACTTCTGAGGTTGCTACCTCTACCTGCTGCTCAAGGGAGAGAACTGACATGCATTTCTGGTTAAAGATGAGATGGGGGGGATGTTATAATGCAGCTGTATTCTCACGAAATGAAGATCAGTACCATAAAGCTCTTAACTCTTTCCACATTTAGATATATAAATAAAACCTCTTTCACATGAAACCCTCCCTGATCCACATTTTGTGGGTTTTTCAGGAAAATTTTTCTCTGAGCCATATCAAATTCTTACCAATAATGTATAGTTTCAAACAAAAACCAAACGGTTTCCTTTGCACAGGTTATGACATAATATTTTCCAGCTATTCATGAAATTACCCAATCAAAATTAAAAGAATGGGAGCCCTGTAATGAGGGGTACCTTCTCTGTACAAAAATAGTAAAATGGTGGCACTTGGCCCGACTGAAGCGCCCCCCCAGTTATGTTGTTATCACTATGTGGTCATGTAAGCGCCTTTTATTCAAATTAAATATTAATTATTGTTCTAAAGTCTAATACTAAAATAATTTAACCAATGTCCATTCATAATTCAAACCAAAGTCTGTTCAATCCGTATGGTCTCTCCTGATATTGGTGTTTTTAGTTGCCATCTTACTGCCGCAATAA